>WNWK01003778.1:77500-156617 GCA_009830355.1 Cherax destructor
CCCCAGTGAGGTAGATAAGTCCCCAGTGAGGCAAATAATTCCCCAGTGAGGTGAAAATAAGTCCCCAGTGAGGTAAATAAGACTGTTCCACTCATCAACTACCCTATTGTCAAACCAATATTTTCCTATATCCTTTCCAAATCTAAACATCCAATTTAAAATCCATTATTGCGGGTTCTCTCTTGGAGAGATATCCTCAAGACCTTATTTATATCCCCCTTATTAATACCCATCTTCCACTTATATACCTCCGTGACTTTGTATAGTATACATGTCA
Source organism: Cherax destructor (assembly GCA_009830355.1). NCBI lineage: Eukaryota > Metazoa > Arthropoda > Malacostraca > Decapoda > Parastacidae > Cherax > Cherax destructor. Next base: position 77,778 of record WNWK01003778.1, read on the forward strand.
GTGACACTGGTCTGTAGTTTAATGCTACATGTCTGTCTTTTTTCTTAAAGATTGGGACTACATTTGTTGTCTTCCACATCTCAGGTAGTTGCCCTGTTTCAATGCACAGCATATTACGGGCTTTTGGCATGTACACCTCATTTATACCTAACTATATATCATTGTATCATGTCTACCTAACTATGTATCATTGTATCATGTCTAAATAAACTATTATTATTATTATTATTATTATTATTATTATTATTATTATTATTATTATTATTATTATTATTATTATTATTATAAGATCGTTGTTAGTGGTACACACAGCTCCTCTGCTCCCTCTCTCAGGACCCATGGAGAGATGTTGTCCGGTCCCACCGCCTTCGAGGTATCACGCTCACTTAGGACTCAAGAAGTCACTCGTGGTGAAACGTTTTCTTTAATAAATATCCTAAACTGTACATAAGTGTCTTCCTCATCTTGTCGGCATCACCATATTATTATTCTTCTACCTTGTTTCACAACAGTGCTGCAGATGAGCAAGACACAGAGGACTATCACCTCTAATTCTCCACGTCTTCCACCACTTCCAGCTGGTTCATTTTAGACTGAGGACTAAACCTCAAACAACTTCTTCATGCTTTGTACAATCTGGAGTATTTTCTCTGTATTAGACGCAAAACCACTGGTGGACGAAACGTTTCCACGTGAGTGTTGCGCATCATGTCTTATTCAACTACTTATAGGTTTTGTAAACCATTTGTAAATATTAAATGAGACAAACTGTAATAATGTTGGTAAATTTACAAACAATATGTTAGGTAAAAGGACACAAGTGCAATTAATGTCACAATAAAATACCGCATTAGTTGCACTTGTGTCCTTTACCTAACATAAATATAACAAGTGTAACACTTGGGTACCTGTATTATAGAGACGTTTCCCAACCAGTGACTTTATCAGTCCAGTATCTAAAGTTGGATGGAAGACAAGAAAGTGTGAGGTGATCAGTCACTCAGCTTTAAGGAATCTAGTCGAGGCGATGGAAGATGTTTGCACCGCCTCAGTATTACTAAGACACGGGTACAACACTTGGGTATCTGCATGGTTAAAACGTTTCGCCTACACGATAGGCTTCTTCAATCAAATGCAGAGGAGAATAAATATGGAGATAGAAGTAGTGGCGATGTTGCTATGTCTGACAAGAATTATTGATAAATCATCCAGAAAACCGACAAGTTGATGAATGGATAAATATACACTTGGGTATCTTTATCCAAGCTGAGGGACTGATAACCTCAAACTCCTTCAGATCTTCAACCATTCTTTTCTGTATTGGACTGAGGAAGACACTGGTTGGCGAAACATTCTCACAATAATGTAGATAAATGGTTCAGAGAAAACCGACAAGTTGATAAATTAACACATATGCAACAATTGGGTATCTTTATTGAGGAAACGTTTCGCCACACAGTGGCTTCATCAGTCCATACAAAGGAGAATCGTGAAGAACAGGAGGAGTTTGAGGTAATCAGTCCTCAACCTTGAGTCGATGTCATCAGTCCATCAATCTTGAAATGAATACAGCATATGTGCGAAGAAGTGTCTTATATACTGTAGACAGGAGTTGCAGCTCTCCCTGTCTACGTATATAAGACACTGTGTGGAGAAACGTTTCCTCAATAAAGATACCCAAGTGTTACATATGTGTCTAATTTATCAACTTTCCGCTTTTCTAAGTCATTTATCTATATTTCTTCAAGGTTGATGGATTGATCAAATCATCGTTACCTCGCCACTATTCATATTGAAAAAATTAGACACATGAGCAACATCTGGGTATCTTTATTGTTGACGTTTCACCAACCAGTGACTTTATCAATACAAATTCAAGGACATAATTGGAAGACAAAGAAGTATAACAAAAGATGAGGTAATCAGTCCCTCGGCCTTAGAGATGCTGTGAAGATCACAGTAGTTGTGAAGATTCTTATTCTTATTGCCTGTATTTAGTCTCCTTTATATTTGTTAAATTAGACACATATGCAACACTTGGGTATCTTTATTGAGGAAACGTTTCGCCACACAGTGGCTTCATCAGTCCAATACAAAGTAGAAAGGTGTAAGGAGAGGAGGTTTGAGGTTATCAGTCCTCGGCCTGGAGTCGATGTGTTCAGTCCATCAATCTTGTTAGAAGTGTAGCACAAGGCCGTAGAGGTGGCTTTATGCTGTAATCAGGTGAGATGCAGCAGAGGAGGCAGGTCATAGTGGTATCAACCACTAGTCAGTAAGTCCTTGTCCAAAGGTTTGGACAAATGTTGAAGAATCCCTTTGTATCAAGATCCCAAGAAGTTGCTGTGTCAGACAGGATGTCTTGGACTGATGAAGCCACTGTGTGGCGAAACGTTTCCTCAATAAAGATACCCAAGTGTTTGCATATGTGTCTAATTTAACAACTTGTCGGTTCTCTGAACCATTCATCTACATCCTGTCTGACACGCACTTCTTGGGATCTTGATACAAAGGATTCTTCAACATTTGTACAAACCTTTGGACAAGGACTTACTTCGACTAGTGGTTGATACCACTATGACCTGCCTCCTCCTGCTGCATCTCACCTGATTACAGCATATAAGCCACCTCTACGGCCTTGTGCTACACTTCTAACAAGATTGATGGACTGAACACATCGACTCCATGCCGAGGACTGATAACCTCAAACTCCTCCTCTCCTTACACCTTTCTACTTTGTATTGGACTGATGAAGCCACTGTGTGGCGAAACGTTTCCTCAATAAAGATACCCAAGTGTTGCATATGTGTCTAATTTAACAACTTGTCGGTTCTCTGAACCATTCATCTACATCCTGTCTGACACAGCAACTTCTTGGGATCTTGATACAAAGGATTCTTCAACATTTGTCCAAACCTTTGGACAAGGACTTACTTCGACTAGTGGTTGATACCACTATGACCTGCCTCCTCCTGCTGCATCTCACCTGATTACAGCATATAAGCCACCTCTACGGCCTTGTGCTACACTTCTAACAAGATTGATGGACTGAACACATCGACTCCAGGCCGAGGGACTGATAACCTCAAACTCCTCCTCTCCTTACACCTTTCTACTTTGTATTGGACTGATGAAGCCACTGTGTGGCGAAACGTTTCCTCAATAAAGATACCCAAGTGTTGCATATGTGTCTAATTTAACAACTTGTCGGTTCTCTGAACCATTCATCTACATCCTGTCTGACACAGCAACTTCTTGGGATCTTGATACAAAGGGATTCTTCAACATTTGTCCAAACCTTTGGACTAGGACTTACTTCGACTAGTGGTTGATACCACTATGACCTGCCTCCTCCTGCTGCATCTCACCTGATTACAGCATATAAGCCACCTCTACGGCCTTGTGCTACACTTCTAACAAGATTGATGGACTGAACACATCGACTCCAGGCCGAGGGACTGATAACCTCAAACTCCTCCTCTCCTTACACCTTTCTACTTTGTATTGGACTGATGAAGCCACTGTGTGGCGAAACGTTTCCTCAATAAAGATACCCAAGTGTTGCATATGTGTCTAATTTAACAACTTGTCGGTTCTCTGAACCATTCATCTACATCCTTTATATTTGACTGAAGAAGCCAGTAGGCGAAACGTTTCAACAATAATGATATGTAACTGTTGTACAAGAGTCTTGCTCATCTATAAGAACATCATAGGAATGGAGGGACACTGCAGCAGGCCTACTGGCCCATACGAGGCAAGTCCTTCTCAAAACCAACCACCCATTTTCATGATTATATCTGGTTTTCTCTGTATTGGGATTCATCACAGGATTAAGACCCGTGTCAGGACGCAGTTCCTGACGAACCAAACAACAATCTATATTAAGCTGTATTATGAAGACACTGTATTCAGCTGTATTATGAAGACACTGTATTCAGCTGTATTATGAAGACACTGGTTGACGACACGTCTCCACAGTAAAGATCCCCAGGTGTTGCATATGTGCCTCATTCACATATGTGTCAGTTTTGTAAACTATTAATATATAGTGCCATAGACGGTGCATAAAAAGAAAATTATTTTACGATGCAGAATTGCTGAAAAGAAGAATAATGGAAAAAGTTTAATAGAATGTGCGAGAGTTAATAGAGATGGTTGCCGCAGGATAAACGAGATATTCTACTAACTTGTAAATAGGAAAAGTTTAACAAGAGCAAGAAAGGGAACCGAGGGTTTTACAACAATAAGCTAGACTAGAGTGATATAGAATTCTGAGTGAGAACAAAATATGATTTAAAAAGACACGTGAGCAAACAATTTGGACAAGTTGAAGAATGAGACACTTGTGCTACATTTGGGAATTTGTATTGAGGAAACGTTTCGCCAGCCATTGGCTTCTTCAGTCCAGTGTAGAGAATAAGTGGAAGGCGAGGAGGAGTTTGGGGTAATCAGTCCCTCAGCCTGGAGTCGATGTGTTCATTGCATCAGTCTTGAGAAATATATATTTCTGGTTACATCGACTCATGGCTGAGGGACTGATTACCTCAAACTCCTCGTCTTCCACTGTTATTCTCTGTATCGCACTGAAGAAGTCACTGGCTGGCGAAACGTTTCCTCAATAAAGATTCCCAAATGTTACACAAGTGTCTCATTCTTCAACTTGTCAGTTTTCAACACCATTTTCATCACAAGTAGAACAAGGTTTATACCAGAATAAAATATACAAGCGACACATGTGAAGTGTTAAGGGGCACATAAGTTCCCTCGTCTTCTAATAACATGTTCAATTTTCCACTATAATCTACCTTGTCCATAATTACTATCGTATTTGCTTTGTCTGTTCCGTAAGGTAAAGTCTAGGATCTTTCCTTAATTCATGGTATAACTTAACAAATTTTTGATGACAGTTGTGTTGTAGAGACAATTGTGTTGAAAGTTTCAAAAAATTGTATATTGTAATTTTCTTGAAAAATATCCTAGCATTTCATTAATCCTCAGGTAGAACGTTTTGGCTATGATACTTTCTACGAGGCTCACCAGGTTAACCTTGCAGAAGCAATATAAGGCACTTGTGTACAACACAGTGTCTAAGAGACCACTCAGAAGTTTACACGACTAGTACTGGCAGCAACGCATCTAAAAGCACTGTCAAGTAGTGTTACCAAACAACAAAACAAAAAAGTAATGTGAAGGACCTGGGAGTGATAATGTCAGAGGATCTCGCAAATATCACAACAATGTATCTACCTGATCTGCTAGGAAAATGATAGGATGGATAATGAGAACCTTCAAAACTAGGGACGCCAAGCCCATGATGATTCTCTTCAAATCGCTTGTTCTCTCTAGGCTGGAATACTGTTGTACACTAACTGCCCCCTTCAAGGCAGGGAAAATTGCTGACCTGGAGAGTGTGCAAAGAACTTTCACGGCACACATAAGTACGATAAGGCACCTAAATTACTGGGAACGGTTGAAGGCCCTTGATCTGTATTCCCTGGAGTGCAGGCGAGAGAGATACATGATAATATACACTTGAAAAATCCTAGAGGGATTAGTACCAAACTTGCACACGAAAATCACTCCCTATGAAAGCAAAAGACTCAGCAGGAGATGCAACAATCCCCCAATGAAAAGCAGGGGTGCCACGAGTTCACTGAGAGACAACACAATAAGTGTCTGGGGCCCAAGACTGTTCAACTGCCTCCCAGAATACATAAGAGGGATTACCAATAGACCCTTGGTTGTCTTCAAGGTGCTGGACAGGCACCTAAAGTCAGTACCTGACCAACCGGGCTGTGGTTCGTACGTCAGTTTGCGTGCAGCCAGCAGTAACAGCCTGGTTGATCAGACCCTGATCCACCACGAGGCCTGGTCTCAGACCAAGCCGTTGGGCGTTCACCCCCAAAACCCTCTCCAGGTAAACTCTAGGTAATACCTGAAAGCACTGTCAAGTAACGTCACTGTTAACAGTAGTATACCTGAAATCACTGTCAAGAAGTGTCACTGTTAACAATATACCTAAAAGCACTATCGAGTAGTGTCACTGTTAACAGTATACCTGAAAGCACTATCGAGCAGTGTCACTGTTAGCACTATACCTGAAAGCACCATCAAGTAGTGTCACTGTTACCAGTATACATGAAAGCACTGTAAAGTAGTGTCACTGTTAACAGTATACATGAAAGCACTGTCGCATAACTTGTCAACAGTGCACCAGTCAACACTGCTGCAACTGGTCATAGTTATCTGGGAACCCCCATAGACCAAATTTTGGAGTTATCATACTCATAGCGTGGGAATACAAGTTGCTGCTCACTCAGAGTGAGCGCAAGAACTGGGCAAGAGTGGTGAGCTGAGCTCACCCAGAGAGCTTGCCTGTGGTTTTGGGCAGGATGCCCCAGCAAGGGCATAACGTCGTCGAATACATTAATGTAATCTCTCCGAGGTATCGTAGCTTCTTAAATCTGCTTCGAGACATCCAAAGGACAACTTTGTCGTTTGGACGAATATTAGTGACCTTTATTCATACTATAAAAGCGAAGATCATCTCTATATGATCTATATACCATTACTAGTAAGTGAAAATTTTACACCTGGACTGCAAGTGCTTTTGAATTATCTGAATTAAGCTTTTTTTTGTAGGTACATGTTTATATAGCGTGCTTCAATATTTATTAATCAAATAAATTCTTCTAAGTGTAGGTAGTAGGTTGGTAGACAGCAGCCACCCAGGGAGGTACTACTGTCCTGCCAAATGAGTGTGAAATGGAAACTTGTAATTGTTTTACACAATTGTAGTATTGCTGGTGTCTTTTCTTTGTCTCATAAACACGCACGATAACAGGTACATCTTGCCATTTCTACTTACACTTAGGTCACTACACATGCATGTACATGTATATGAATACACACTCATCTGAGTTTTCTTGTTTTCTTAATAGTTCTAGTTCTTATTCATTTTCATTTATCTCCATGGGAAAGTGGAAAAGAATCTTTCCTCGGTAAGTCATGCGTGTCATAAAAGGCTACTAAAATGCTAGGAAGAATGAGCTATTAACCCTTTCTTCTATATAAATTACTCTCCAGGTATAGATGACAGAGTGCCAGGGGAACAAATGGGAGGCGATCAGATTTGATTTAAGAAGGGTAGGTCAACTCCAATTTCTTGGACCAAGAGCCTTTGACTAGCATCAAGGCACCTCCCTTTAAGGGTTTGATGATCACAGTGTGCTACTCCAGTACCTAATTGGAGACAGGTGAGTCCTGTAGATTATTATAATAAAAAAGAAGAGCTAAACCAATAAGGGTCATACAGCACAGCAGGACAGGGAAGGGTGCAAGGGTATTGGGTAGCAAGAGGGAGAGGGATTATTATTAGGTTATGCAGTCCAGCAGGGCAGGGAATAGTGGAGAGTCCTGTAGAGAAAGTGCCACCTTGCCCTGGGAGAAGTTCCAATAGAAGTTTCCAAGTTTGATTTTGAAGATTCTGTATTTTGATCAAAAGAAGCACTAAACCTACAAGGGTTATGATTCTATAGCATGGGGTGAGTGTATACACTAGAGTTTACTGTAATCCTTATTCTTGAGATTAAAGTACACTATTCTATTCCATTGGTGATTATTTTTTTTTTTTGAAACCTCAATGGCCCAAGCATAGTTGATAGGCAGTAAACTCCATTAGCTAACAATTCCATATGATGGGAAAATGGATGGGGTGGTTCCTGGTAAGGCATATATATGCTCACTCTTATATCAAATTTCCTCTTCTTCATTGTCCCACTTCTCACCAATGAGTCCAACAAAGGTATTTTGATCACATTCATAGGGAAATATAATTACAGTGGACCCCCAAGTTTCGATCACCTCAAAAATCGAAGTTATGTAAGTGTATTATTTTAAGTGCTTTTGTAAGTGTATTTTGGGGTCTGAAATGGACTAACCTACTTTACATTATTCCTTATGGGAACAAATTCATTTGGTAATGGCACTTGAACAGCCTTCTGGAATGAATTATGACTGAAACTTGAGGTTCCACTGTACAGTGGACCCCCGGAAATCGAACATTCTTCGTTCCAGAATGCTGTTCAAGTGCTGTTACCGAATGAATTTATTTCCATAAGGAATAATGTAAATTAGATTAGTCCATTTCAGACCCCCAAAAATACACTTACAAAAGCACTTACAATAATAAACTTACATAATAGGTCAAGTTGGGAGGCGTTCGATTTCCGGGGGTCCACTGTATAATCATGGAGAAGCACTACTCATATTATAATCAAAACTAAATGCTGAACCCACAAGAGTCATACAACACTGCAGCACTACTCATATTATTATTATTATAATCAAAAGAAGCGCTAAACCACAAGGGCCATACAGCGAGCACTAATCATAGGGTTCATGGAACAGACAAAGGATCAAACCTCCACCATGTCTTGCACTGAACGACCCACGTGGACTTAATACTAAACATAAATTATAATTATATCATGGTATTACATTCATGGGTGAAGTGCTAAACCTGTAAGTCACATAGTGAATGAGAAGTGGGAGGCATTCAGGTTTTATTCAAGGAAGGGGAGGAGGTAAGTCCAGGTCCTTGAATCAAGAGACCTTCAAAGGTATTAAAGGACCTCCCTTGATAGGGTTATTATCTTGAATCAAGAGCCCTTCACCATCATTATTATAAATAGGAGAAAGTGCTGAACCCATGAGTGGTAAACAGCACCTGGAAAAGGATAGGCAATCAGGTTTGATCCAAGAAAGGCAAAAAGTCCAATTCCTTGTATCAAGAGCTCCTCACTGGCATTAAGGTACCTCTCCTGAGGGGTAAGGTACCTTGAGAACATTAGTCATGAGGCCGGCAACCTTGTTAGTATTGAAAGTGCTGCTGAAAAATAGTTCTGTCCCAGTAAACTTGAGAACAGATATTATATTTATGGAAAGCACCTGACCCCTAGGGATCATACAGCACTTCAGGAATAGAAGGCATTCAGGTTCAATACAAGGGATGACAAAGTCCAATTCATTGGATTAAGAGCCCCTCACTGGTATCAAGGCACCTGTCTCCCTTGATTGGACAAAAATGTAATCTTCTGATAATTATTAGATTCATGATGGGGGGAGGGGGAAGAGGCAATAAACCCATAGGGTCATATGATGACATCAAGGCAACATGAAGTAATCAAGTTCAATCCAAGGAAGGGGAGATCAGGTCCAATTCCTTGGATTAAAAGCCTCTCACCAGCATCAAGAAAGGTCCCTGGAGGAAAATCTGATTAGTGTCTAGCCAAAAAAAAAAAATAAAGTGAAGCTGTACAGACAGAATATACCTGATCTTGATAAAACACTTTAGATAAGACTAAAGGAATACATCTTAAACTCAAAGGTATATAAAAACAATCATACATTAGACCAGTAGACCCAATTATTTTTTATTTTAGTTGCAAAAGGTGCTAAATTTGTGAGTCATTCAGTGCTTCATAGTAACAAAGGGTGTAATATCAGGATTAAATATAGCGAAATTATTTTATTATTATTATTATTAGCAAGGTAAGCACTAAACTCAAGAAAGCCATACAGCAAAAAGACATAGCAGAAGCATTGAGGGTACATACAAGGGAAAACTGAAAGCTTCAAGGTTAATTTAGTAAATTAGTTGTTGAAAGTCACAGATGTCAGCACTAACAGCAAGACTTTCATGAGATCTCAAAAACACTAAGCAGTCAGGATGTCCTGGTATATGGAGCATTCTATTAAAAGTTAAAAAAGTATGTACTGATCAGAGACCAATTCAGTTAAGAAAAAGTTGAGAGGCAGCCCCAAAGTGCTGAAGCTCAAAACCCACAAAATATTTACTAGATACACAAATGCATCCTTAATATTATCACATACAAAAATGTTCTAAATATATGTGCAGTACTGTTAACAGAGTGGTGCTAATTTTATAATTTGGTTATGTTTTTTCTAGCATATTCTCATTGGTTTACATGCATCCAAATGCTATGTTATTATAATTATGTTCATAGGGATGTGCTAAATCAGTAGGGGTTATACAGTGTTTGAGGAATAAAAGTTAATCAGGGTTGATCCAAGGGATTGTAGCTTCACTTTGAATAAAAATTCTTCACCAGAACTGAAGGGCCAAATGCTTTAAGATATCTATACCTTCCTATATCATTTGGTAAGAAGTATCAGTGCAGCCATTCTTCTCAGGTCCCTTCAATATAAATGGGGAAACTTTTTCCCTGCTGAATGGAAAGAGTCCATAAATAAAATTTTGACCAACATTTCAGAATCTCCCAGTCTGTATACAGACAGAAAATTTGCAGGGTATTACATAAAGTACACACAATCAGAAAATTTATTTATTATGCAAACCTCATACAATTATGAAGTATATTATAATTTACATAAATGACCTAATAACACACTTTAATATTTACATTAAATGCAAATGGTACATATGTGTGGAATGTAATACATAAGGACAGATGCAATATAAATCTGTAACCAAATTTTCCTGTTAAGTGGTGAACATAATTATGGGATGAAGCAGAGGCCAAAAATGCATACAAATCCTATTTTTAAAACCCTCATCTGTGAATCATTTGGTATATATCCTGAGAAATTCATAAAATATCAAAAAATATTCTGCACAATTTACTTTATTTCAAGAAAAATATTGTTACTGCATGTGCAAATAATATTAAGTTTATTAGTTACTGAATAAAAATAAACTAATTCCAAAGATTTTTTACAAGAATTCCAAAACTGTCATTTTGGTCATGTAGTGTATGTATTATCACAAGTTTAGTCAATATAACTTCAACTCTAGTCTAATGAAATCCAACATTTTTTTCAATGATTCAAAACCATTATATATATTAATTGTTCATCAATTATCTTTAAATCATTTAAAATGACTAAGGCATTATAAAACAATACTGAGTGATCATAGTAGTGACTGCATTAATACTCACTCATGCTTAAATGTAAATATTATTTTATATGATCTTTTCCCTATTCTTTGGGTAAAATACTGCACCACAAATGTACAACAATTACTCAGTTTACATGTACCAACACCTATATATTTGTAGATTCACTCGTGCATTTGTATACACAAGTGTTCATATAAATTAGTAGTATTAGCAGCATAAAGATATTGTATTTTTTTTTTACTAAGGTAGGGTGACCCAAAGAAATTACATTCACCCTCACTCGTTCTCTGGCTGAATCACAGTCACCATCACTACTCCTCTGGCTGTCTCACCACATGTGAGTAGACAACATATATCAAATAATGCTCTGAACTGCAACATTTCCACCTCATCATTCAATGTGCAAGCACTGCACTTCCAGCCTCCAGAGCTCTAATACTTAGACATAAAAATTCATCTACTGCATTTCTGAGTATATAAAAAGGTGATTCAATACAGCCATTTTTTTTAAGGCATAACTGCATGAAATATGGAGGCTTGACCCTCTGACCTCCCAGATAAGTAGCAAGTGACATCATTCGGCCAAGGTGGGTGATATCCAATGCAGTATGCATTTATACAATAAACTGGGCCATTGCAACAAAACTTCCATTTTCATTTCACAAAATCTATTAAACTAATGCACTGAACCAAAATTAAGATTAGAAAACTAGTGAAGTGTCTTTGCTGTTTTTCAAGAACTAAAAAACTTTACATATATACCTTTGATGAGTTCGTCAAGTTTTTCTACTCCCAGATACCCATACTTTAGTTAACAATATGCATTTTATCCCATGAGATACAAATCAAACTGGTAGTAGATGGTTGGCATCATTAGTTCATGGGCATACAGTCACTGGAGACAAAGAGGTTATTGTTAGCTATTCTCACACTACTACACCATTGGATGGTCTGCTATATATTCTTTCCCTCTGTAAGGATACCTTTAACACTGTCTTCTATTCTGCTGCAGATGTTTTGCAGCACATGCTTGTTTTTTAGTGCAAACAAAATACAACAGCTTCATTAATAACAGCTCACCCAAGATGGGAAACATCTGCAATAATCACTTCAAATGCCCCTTCAAAAACAGTTGAAATGACTAGGAAAGCTTTTGCATAAACTCGTGGATACATACAGTGGTACCTCGGTTTACGATGGTCCCCAAACTCGCCCTTTTATGTAAGTTTATTTTTTTAAATGCTTTTGTAAGTGTATTTTTGGGGGTCTAAAAGGACTAGTCTATTTTACATTATTCCTTATGGGGATAAATTCGTTTGGTAATGGCACTTGAACAGCATTCTGGAACTAAAAATATCATTAACCGAGGTACCACTGTATATCAAAGACAGGAATAAAAATGTAAATGTACTTAGTGAGAATGCATTCAATTTAACCTCAGATGATCTTTTTTCTTAAAAAAAAAAAGTAAACAAAACAGATATAATAACAATACCATATGTTCAGAGCAACTTGGGCCTGAGGCTTCCTGAACTTATGATCCATTTGCCTGACTGCGAAGTTCTAAAGGAAACATTTCAAGGAATACTTTCCAAGATAAAATATTATAGTACAAACTGAAGACCAAATCAAGGACTGAATAATGAACCAAACTCTTTTCCTTTCTGAAGTATCAGATTCAGTATTTTGGTGCTCAGTTGAATACTGTATATCAAAATTTAAATTGATTTATTGTTCTGTACATACAGTATGTACAAACATATTCTCTTTGGTAATATAATTAGCAAGAAAGATGTAGCGAGAATATATAAATAGAAAAAGGTAAATCTTATCACAATCACTGGAATTAACACAATATATTTGGACATGAGCATGAATCACCTGCTACATTAAATATAAAATTACCTTATAATTAAAATTATTTTCAGCCAGTTAGATACTTTCTTCCATAAAAGTGTGCCTTCTTCTCAAATGCTGCAGACTTTATGGGGCTGTTTGGAGTATAGAAAGGGTTCATGGAGTGCTGTAAAAGAAAAATATTTTATTATTTTCAGTAACAGCCAAGTGCAAAAGCATTTTCAATCACCCTACTTCTTCAGCTACTTCTTAGTACAGTACTATGAGAACTGCACTTTAGATAACAGCAAAAGCACAGACTAGATACATACAGTATTTAATAAGTGAGGCCAAGAGACATAGAATACATCATTACATTCATAGTAAGCACAAAACCCATTTGGGCCATTAAATTCTATATTGCAAGAGCAAGGGAGACAGTCGATAGAATGAGACACAAGTGTTGAGGAAAAAGGCAACGAGAAAAAGAGGTAATCACAGTCTGAGAAGCAAGTCCATCAGGGAAGCATTTTAAAAAAAAACTGAGATATCAGTGTCACAGAATACGCATGTCAAATCATTAAAGGCAGTGTCTAAAGTGAAGCAGCATGACTTGAAAATTCTCAGAGATGTTGGTTGCCCCTCCATAAGATGACTAAGCAAGAATCTAGTGCAACCAAAATGCAGGTGTGCAAGAACTGTTTCCCATAACTAACAGCAATCAATGGAAGATGGTAAGAAGTCAAATCGTAATTTGCTGAAAAACAAGCTTATATGAACTTCTCTGCCTCCCTGAACTTTGTGGTCACGTGAGTGTTTGTGTGTGTGTACTATGTATGTGTATGTGTGTAAGTACATGAATTTAGTAAGTGTATATGTGTGCACACTTATTTAATGCAAATCCATAAGAGCTGAATTAACACCAGGAAATTGTCAGAGAATAGTAACTTGACTTCAGAAGATTAAATGCTCCTGAACTGAAACAGAGGAATCAAGTTTATTATCTTGAACTTAAATATGGAAGGGATCCAACAGAATAGGTGGCATTACCATCAATGCATGTGAAGGATGAGAGGCTGCAGTAAACCATATATCCGAATACTTTGCAATGCACTGCAAAAGTCATAGGATGGTAACAAATAATGAAGCAAACATAACAAATATAGCATACAACTCTGCTGTGAAAATACTAGCTGACCACAGCAGTTAGGTTTGGATGCTGTAACCTGGAAATAACAGCATACCCTACTCTGACAGAGGATTTATGGCCATTGGTGTACAACTTTAGCATCAGAATAGGAGAGAATAAAAGTAGTAGCATACAGATATAACTCACTGAATGCAATTAGGAAGATTACTTCCCAGTAAAAGTAGGTCTTAGACAGGGATGTGTGATGTCACCATGGTTGTTTAATATATTTATAGATGGGGTTGTAAAAGAAGTAAATGCTAGGGTGTTGGGGAGAGGAGTGGGATTAAATTATGGGGAATCAAGTACAAAATGGGAGTTGACACTTACTTTTTCCTGATGATACTGTGCTTATAGGAGATTCTAAAGAAAAGTTGCAAAGGTTAGTGGATGAGTTTGGGAGGGTGTGTAAAGGTAGAAAGTTGAAAGTGAACAAAGATAAGCGTAAGGTGACGAGGGTATCAAACGATTTAGATAAAGAAAAACTGGATATCACATTGGAAAGAGGGAGTATGGAAGAAGTGAATGTTTTCAGATATTTGGGAGTTGACATGTCAGCGGATGGGTTTATGAAGGATGAGGTTAACCACATTGAAGAATTGATGAAGGAAAAAAGGCGAGTGGTGCGTTGAGGTATCTGTGGAGACAAAAAACGTTATCTATGGAGGCAAAGAAGGGAATGTATGAAAGTACAGTGGTACCAACACTCTTATATGGGTGTGAAGCATGGGTTGTAAATGCTGCAGCGAGGAGGAGGTTGAAGGCAGTGGAGATGTCCTGTCTAAGAGCAATGTGTGGTATAAATATTATGCAGAGAATTCGGAGTGTGGAAATTAGGAGGTGTGGAGTTACTAAAAGTATTAGTCAGAGGGCTGAAGAGGGGTTGTCGAGGTGGTTTGGTCATTTAGAGAGAATGGATCAAAGTAGATTTACTTGGAGAGCATATAAATCTGTAGGGAAAGGAAGGAGGGGTAGGGGTCGTCCTCGAAAAGGTTGGAGGGGGTAAAGGAGGTTTTGTGGGCGAGGGGCTTGGACTTCCAGCAAGCGTGTGTGAGCGTGTTAGAAAGGAGTGAATGGAGACGAATGATTTTTGGGACCTGACGAGCTGTTGGAGTGTAAGCAGGGTAATATTTAGTGAAGGGATTCAGGGAAACCGGTTATTAATTTAGCCAGACTTGAGTCCTGGAAATGGGAAGTACAATGCCTACACTTTAAAGGAGGGTCTGGGATAGTGACAGTCTATTCTAAACTGTAGTATCTGAGCACCTCTGCAAAGACAGTGAATATGTATGAGTGAGGTGATAGTGTTGAATGATGATGAAAGTATTTTCTTTTTGGGGATTTTTTTTTTTTGGGTCACCCTGCCTCGGTGGGAGACGGCCGACTTGTTGAAAAAAAAAAAAATTATGAATCCATAGACACATAAGGTAAGAACATCATATGAAAAGATAATGAATTATTCACTAAAGTACTCACCTTGATATAAGTTTCATACATTTCCATAAAGAAGCTTTTAATTCCATCATCATTTTTCACATCATGGAGACATATGAGTCGTATTCTACCAGCAGTCACAAAGGCAGACACATACCTTTAAAGAGATTTATAGTCTTTTTATTACAGTTGTAAATATGGCTGACAAGTCTTCAACATTATTAGCACACTTTAATATTAAATTGACATAAAATCAATGTATATTCTTAATATGACATTGATATCACTGGAAGAACCCTGAAACTGCCAAAAAAATTACATTTTTAAATTTAGTTTTAATCCTTTGGGGGTCCAAGGGGTCTCTCTGAAACTCGTTCTCAGGGTCCACGAATTTAAAAAAAAAATTATTTTTTCTTATGAAATGATAGAGAATCTTTTTCCGATCATAACGCCACAAAAATTATGAAATTTTATAGAAAACTAACGGAATTATGCTTTCGCGAAGTTAGCGGTATCCATCATTTACGCATCGGCGATTTCGCCCACTTTGAGCCCTATTTTAGGCAAATTCCAATGTTTCAGTCTACTAAAATTATACCTATTTCACTAGAACTCTATTTCTTCTATCGATTGAGTACAAGAAACCGCCTATTTACCAATTTCAACTACCCAAAATAGTGGTCAGAAAATGGCAATTTGGCCAATTTCATACAAATTTCAAACGATGCCAATTTCAAAATAGAGTCCAGAATAAACAAGGCAGACATTCCTGGCACTAAAATAACATCTTCTCTGTTCATTAGTCACGTCTCCAGGCCCCTCTTACATTACTTTTGCTTTCCATTTTGAATTTTTATTCTCACAAAAAATAGAAGATTTACTGTTATGTATACAACTGCATCATTGTAAAAATGGTATAAATAATATCAGCGCACTTGTGCAAGAATATTAGACTCTCCAGTTGATGTGTATTGAACGCATGGTGTGATTTGTTTACTCTTGAACATCGGCCAAAATCGAACATTTTCGCTAATTTGCTCTCAGTTTCAAGGTACTTGTCATCGTGAAACCAGTCAACATTATCTCTATTTCTGTAATATATCATCTATTCTATAAAATGAGACTAAGAAAACGAGAATACAAGCATAAATACCATACGAAAATAGACTGCAAAGTCGCTGTTTTAAACCAAAAACACGGTCAGTTTTTTTTTCCTCATTATGCACTGTGTGGTGCAGGAATTTTTTTATACTGCGCACACTGACCGCACAGACCCATTCTATCACATCTAGGCCTAACAGTCTGTTTCTGCTTGATTTGAGGGCGCTAGAATTAGGTGTACTTGTACATCAATAACCCCAGGGCGTAAGCCGTACTAGTACGACCAAAACCCCAAAAGGGTTAAATGTGTCTACAGGATACTGCTTAACAATTGTCAAAATTGTGCATATACATATGAAATTGAAAATATTTAGGAGTAACATAAGAAGGAAATCTATAATCTATGAAGTGAGTTTGTAAGTTTTTTTTTTTGTAATGTGATTCTTTAACCCTTTTGCCGTCTGTGCCATAATTTTATGGGTTTGAAGACTCTGTCCATACCGAAGAATTACGTGATGAGCTCAGCTCATTCAGATAAGCAGTGAGTGGTAAATCGGGGCCTAGCTATGAGAGACTGGGTCTATGCGGTAGGTGTGCACCATACAAAAAAAAAAAATCCTGCTACACGTGGTACATAATAGGAAAAAAACTGCGACCATGTTTTTGGTTTAAAACAACAAATTTGAGATGTATTTTCGTATGGTTTTTGTGGATGCATTCTTGGCTTCTTGGTTTCATTTGATAGAATGGAAGGTATTTTACAGAAATATATATGATTTTGATTAGTTTCAGGACTAAAAGTAGCTTGAAATTGAGTTCAAAGTAGCAGAAATGTTCGATTTTTGCCAATATTCCAGAGTACACAAATAACATCACTCGTCCAATACATGTCCAACTGGCAAGTCAAATATGCGTTTAGGAATGCACTGACATTATTTATACAATTATTACAATAATGCAGTGGTTTGAATAAATCTATTTTTTGTGTGAATAAAAACTCAAAATGGAAAGCAAGTGTAATATAGGAGAAGCCTAGGGATGTAACTAATGAACAGAGGAAATTTTTTTTTTAGTGCCAGGAATGTCTATACTGTTTATTCTGGACCCTATTTTTAAATTGGAATTTTTTAATTTTGTGTGAAACTGGTCAAATTACTGATTTCTGATCGCTTTACTGGGTAGCTGAAAAAGGTAAATGGGTGATTTCTTGTATTCGGTCGATAGAATAGAAGGAATCCTAACAAAATAGTTATGAGTTTGGTTGACTGGGACAATGGAATTGGCCAAAAATATTGGGCTCAAAGTGGGCTAAATCGCTGATGAGTAAATATTACCAAGACTGCTAACTTTGCGACAGCATAATTCTGCAAGTTTTCCCATCAAATTTTGTACTTTTGGTTTCACCATCTTCAGAAAAAGATTCTCTATCATTTCATAAAATAATTTTTTGTTAAATTCTTCAACCCTGAGAGCAATTCTCAGATCAGGGGTTCCGACCCTGAAAGGGTTAAGATAATGGACAGAAATAGGGATGGTCAGGGTCGTCCCAAGAATGGTTGGAGGGAAGGCATATGTGAGCATGTTAGATCAGGGTAAAGGCAAGTGATTTGTAGGGATATATGCTGGAGATTAAGACACTTAAGCAATATCTGGGAATCTTTATTGAAGAAACGTTTTGCCACATATGGCTTCATCAGTCCAATACAAAGCAGAAAGTTGTAAGGAGAGGAGGAGTTTGAGGTAATCAGTCCCTTAGCCTGGAGTCAATGCGTTTGGTCCATCAATCTTGTAGAAAGTACAGCACAGGGCCGTAGAAGTGGCTTATATACTGTAGCCAGGTGAGGCAAAGCAGGAGGAGGCGGGGTCATAGTGGTCATAGTCGCCTCACCTGACTACAGTATATAAGCCACTTCTACGGCCCTGTGCTGTACTTTCTACAAGATTGATGGACTGAACACATCGACTCCAGGCCGAGGGACTGATTACCTCAAACTCCTCCTCTCCTTACAACTTTCTGCTTTGTATTGGACTGATGAAGCCACTGTGTGGCAAAACATTTCTTCAATAAAGATTCCCAAATGTTGCTAAAGTGTCTTAATCTCCAACTTGTCAGTTTTCAAAACCATTTGTCACAGGAATATATGCTGTTGGAGTGTAAGCTCAGCATGTGTACTCTAAAAAGAGAGTGGGAATGATGTTGTTCGTTAAGACATTTGTATTGTGATGTCCTCACACTTTTGGCAAGACAGCTACTGTCTATGTGCTGCCTTCTTTGGGCCACTCTACATTGGTCAGAGACAGTCGACATGATAAAAAATATTTATTAACTTTTGACTAATGAATATACAAGAGGTGTATAGAAATAAGGCTTCTATCATCAATAGTTTCTACAGCTCACATGCTATGGCATTCTAGCCACTTTTGTGATGTATTTTTACTCCTTAGCTGATGGCCCACATGAATGGTTACAATTGCAATGCTGATTTCTTTCCCCAGATTTTAATTCAATTTCCACCCTTTTCAAAGCCAGTTCCAAAAGATCATTGAATGATTAGGACTAGTGGCATGAAGAGAAAAAAAGATGATCATTACCTTAGAAACAAAAGTGAATATTTTGAAGCATTTTATTCTACTGGTTGCATGCATTTTTTTGAATTTCTCGGTCAAAATTTTCTTACTCTTTGGGTCATAATACCTTTTAAGACTATTTCTTAATTTACATAATTGGAAGTGTATGGGAAAATGCGAGTCCTTCTACAAAAAAATTCCCATGTCACTATTGCATTTCCAGAATGCCTCCTCTTTGTTATGCATAGACTACATTACAATACCTAGAAGAACATGTACAGTACAACTAAGGTGAATTTACCATTCATTGAATTTGTCAACCAGCCTAAGGTACATGTTGCTTGTGGTCCACATGCTCTCATCCACCAGGTCCAGAGCTGCATGAGCGATGAACTGGTTGAGATGCCGGTGATCTTCCTTCTGTAATATAATCCGAATCTTGTATATTTCAAGATTATAACATCTTATCCACATTCAGATTATTCTTTTTTTATAAAGAATTGTAATTATGAAATGTAGAAGCTATTTTGTCTACAAATTTATGATAATGAATTCAAAATATGGAGCAAATATAAAATTATCTTTTCAGTTATGTTGTGAATCAATATACAGTGGACCCCCGAGTTTCGGTCACCTCGGAAATCGAACAATTATGTAAGTTTAATATTGTAAGTGCTTTTGTATGTGTATTTTTGGGGGTCTGAAAGGACTAATCTAATTTACATTTTTCCTTAAGGGAACAAATTCGTTCGGTAATGGCACTTGAACAGCCTTCTGGAATGAATTATGACCGAAACTCGGGAGTCCACTGTACTTTACCATTTGTCATTTTGGGTTTGGTGTACCCAAAATGGACTATAGAGAAGAGATATTTATTCAACAATATAAAAGGAATGATAATATTTAGAATTTGTTTCCACATATTTACTCAACTGCATCGAACTTAGTAGCAACCATTTTCAGTGATACAGTAAACCTTTGATTTAATGGACTAACAGGGAGAAGTGGGTGGCCAATAATGTTAACTATGGTAGAGACAAGATTGTTTTGCTGTAATCATAACAATAAGAGACAATTCTGTAATCAACAGATTTTGTCTGTTGTTCCAAAATTAACTAACCCAGTGAACTTTGTCCCATATTTTTGAAGTCTTCTAAGCTGAGGTATGCTCTCAGACTCTTGTGGGTTTAGCACTTAGTTTTGATTATAACAATAATGAGGTATGCTACATCTAGGGTTTACTGTAGTAAAGTAAGACAAATTGACTGTGAAATTAATGGAGAATTTAGAGAGTATTCTCTAATTATTAACATTTGTAAAAAAAAAAAAAAAAAAAAAACTATTAAGAAACTTTCAGGCAATATGAAAAGTTCCAATTTACCATACTGTGTCATTGTAAATATAGGATCAAGGATTACATTATTCTCTTGAATAGCATGCCACATCCTTGCAGTCTAACACATTGCTGGTTGCACTAAGATTGACAGATAAATGCACAGTAATTTATAAGTTTTCTCCATGCATCACAATAATTGTTCATGTTCATACAGTGCTGTCCTGCCTCTTATGGCATACTATAGTAGAGCACTGTATTTACAAATATTCAAAATTCATTTGACCAAGAACTAAAATTAAGATAAATTTAAGCCAGCAATTTTGTTGACAATTCAAATGCTATTAGTTAACAACACACACACTGGCCTAACCTTGGGCTCTTTGTTGGCTGGTGTAAACTCCATCTCAAACACTGGATTGTCATGGTGACCAACAATAGCAAAGTAGTAGTTCCCCGCTACTGCCATTATCAATCACAGACCTGGAAAAATGTCAGGTTAATAGACATAGTATAGTGTTTACAAGTACATTTGGAATAACTGATTATTATGACATTAATACTATATGGAATAAAACATAAACAAGCAGATATCCTGCAGTTATGACCCAGTCCTATTAATTTTGTCAGTGCCCTAACAGTTTTTTACCTCTTCTTTGATTATTTGAATGGAGTCCATTTTAAAAGGCTGTTTGGGTTCAAATCCATTTCATGCATTTTTTTTTTTTCAACAAATCGGCCATCTCCCACCGAGGCAGGGTGACCCAAAAAGAAAGAAAATCCCAAAAAAGAAAATACTTTCATCATCATTCAACACTTTCACCACACTCATACATAATCACTGTCTTTGCAGAGGCGTTCAGATACGACAGCTGAGAATAGTCCCTCCCAGCTGTCACTATCCCAGATCCCGCTTTTAAAGTGCAGGCATTGTACTTCCCATTTCCAGGACTCAAGTCGAACTAAATCAATTAACTGGTTTCCCTGAATCCCTTCACAAAATGTTACCCTGCTCACACTCCAACAGCTTGTCAGGTCCCAAAAACCATTCATCTCCATTCACTCCTAACACGCTCACACATGCTTGCTGGAAGTCCAAGCCCCTCGCCCACAAAACCTCCTTTAAGCCCTCCTTCCAACCTTTTCTAGGACGACCCCTACCCCGCCTTCCTTCCCCTACAGGTTTACACGCTCTCCAAGTCATTCTACTTTGATCCATTCTCTCTAAATGACCAAACCACCTCAACAACCCCTCTTCAGCCCTCTGACAAATACTTTTAGTAACTCCACACCTCCTAATTTCCACATTCCGAATTTTCTGCATAATATTTACACCACACATTGCCCTTAGACAGGACATCTCCACTGCCTCCAGCCTCCTCCTTGCTGCAGCATTTGCAACCCATGCTTCACACCCATATAAGAGTGTTGGTACCACTATATTTTCGTACATTCCCTTCTTTGCCTCCATGGATAACGTTTTTTGTCTCCACAGATACCTCAACGCACCACTCGCCTTTTTTCCTTCATCAATTCTATGGTTAACCTCATCCTTCATAAACCCATCCGCTGGCACGTCAACTCCCAAATACAGTGGACCCCCGCCTAACAAGCAAAATTCATTCCAGAAGCCTGCTCAAGTGCCATTATCGAACGAATTTACTCCCTTAAGAAACAATGTCAAGTAGGTTAGTCCATTTCAGACCCCCAAAAATACACTTACAAAAGCACTTACAATATTATACTTACATAATTGTACGATTTCTGGGGTGCTCGTTAGGCGGGGGTCCACTGTATCTGAAAACATTTACTTCTTCCATAATCCCTCTCTCCAATGTGATATCCAATTTTCCTTTATTTAAATCGTTTGATACCCTCACCACCTTACTCTTATCTATGTTCACTTTCAACTTTCTACCTTTCAACTTTCATACAGTTGTCTTCTGTAAATACACTCTGGAAACTTAATACTAAATATTTTACACAATATTTTGTCTATACACTTCCTACAACCTTTAAAAGATTAGGTTCTCTTATGTACCTTTTTTTCCCATGTATCTTTCTCTCACTTAACAGGTGCATGTTAATTTCTGGCTCATTTGCAGCTCTGGGAATTATAGGTACAGTACTGTATAATCAAGATGAAACACTACAATATCTGGGGAATAGGAGATTATCAAGTTTGAACCAACAAAGTTTAAGAAAAAATATTTTATTAAGGTGCTCAAGGTCACAGTAGACTCCAGTCTTGACTCATGGCTGAATGAGGTGTTAGCAGAGTTTTCAGATGATCAGTTGGATTCTAGGTGTTTCCAGATTTTCGTCTACCTTCCACACCTTTTCCTGCCCAACATCTCTCTCCTTCCTCTTTTTTTCTCATGCATCCCATCATCCAATTTTTATTTTTTTAGCATCCATGAGGATACCCATACTTAAATGTGGGGCAGCGGGCCTCCAGCAGCAACAGCCTGGTTGACCAGGCAAGCCTGGCCCATGGCCGGGCTCCAAGAGTAGTGAAACTCTCAAAACTCTTCAAAGGTATTATGAGGTCTCATGCTGCCAGACATCACCTACCTTGCTTTTTTACTTTGTTATTTTTAGTTAATTATATGGAAATAGAGATTACTACAGTACAGCCTCAATTAAACTGATTATGGATTTAACATGTAAAATCCAGAAAATCCAGAATTTTAATAATAATTATAATAATATTTTTATTTCATTGCAAGTTTACATCGAGATTTTGTAATTACAATATAGAATTGAAGTGGAAAGAGAGACAGTATCATGCCATGGCATTATGGGCATACTTAATCACTACTTAAAGACTACTTAATACCAGAGAAATTGATAATTTTGTTATAATTAAACATAGCTTATGTTTATAGCAGATAATAAGTTTACTCAAATTACAATCTGAGGATTTTACATTTTGACAAAGTGTTTTGTAAGATGGTTATATCAAGAGTAAATATTGCAATTATATTATGGGTAAATAACACAGCATTGTTGAAAGTAGTTTACAGTATGAGTACAGTGGTACCTCGACTTACGATATTTTTTCATTCCAGAATGCTGTTCAAGTGCCATTACCAAACGAATTTATCTCTTTAAGAAATGTTGTAAAATAGACTAGTCCTTTTAGACCCCCAAAATTACACTTACAAAAGCATTTAAAAAAATAAACTTACATAAAAGGGCGAGTTTGGGGACCATCGTAAGTCGAGGTACCACTGTATTTAGTTTAGGGTGAGTAGGTGGTTTTTGAGAAGAGTCTTAACCCTTTCAGGGTCGAAACATTTTCGGAAAAAAAAAATTCTTATGAAATCATAGAGCATCTTTTTCCGATCATAATGACACCAAAAGTATGAAATTTGGTGAAAAACTAACGGAATTATGCTCTCGCAAAGTTAGCAGTATCGATGATATTTATGTATCGGCGATTTCGCCCACTTTGAGCCCTATTTTCGGCCAATTCCAATGTCTCAGTCTACTAAAATCATAGCTATTATTCTAGAATTCCATTTGTTCTATCGATTGAGTACAAGAAACCACAAATTTACCGATTTCAACTACCCAATAAAGTGGTCAGAAATTGGCAATATTGCCAATTTCACACAAATTTCAAAAGATGCCAATTTCAAAATTGGGTCCAAAATAAACAAGACAGACATTCCTGGCACTAAAATAACATTTTATCTGTTCATTAGTCACGTCTCCAGGTCTCTCTTATATTACTTTTGCTTTCCATTTTGAATTTTTATTCTCACAAAAAATTGAAGATTTTCTGTTATGTATACTACTGCATCATTGTAAAAACGGTATAAATAATATCAGCGCATTTGTGCAAGAATATTAGACTCGCCAGTTGATGTGTATTGGACGTTTAGCGTGATTTGTTTACTCTTGAACATCAGCAAAATTCAAACATTTTCACTACTTTGCGCTCAATTTCAAGGTACTTGTCATCATGAAACCAATCAAAATTATCTCTATTTCTATAATATATCTTCCATTCTATCAAATGAGACCAAAAAATCGAGAATACAGTCATAAATACCATACAAAAATAGACTGCAAAGTCGCTGTTTTAAATAAAAAAACACAGTTGGAGTTTTTTTTTCCTCTTTATGCACTGTGTACTGCAGGATTTTTTTTATACTGCACACACTGACCGCAGACCCATTCTCTCACATCTAGGCCTACCAGCCTTTTTCTGCTTGATTTGAGGGCGCTAGAATTTATGCATACTAGTACGTCAAATAGTACGTCAAACGCCCTGGTGCGTAAGACGTACTAGTACGTCAAAAACCCTGAAAGGGTTAAATTGATGTTCAGACCAGGTTGTTTTAATATTTTCTGGTAATGAATTCCAGATTTTGGGGCCCTTTATGTGAATAGAGTTTTTTCACAGGGTGATATGGACTCGGGGTATATCAAAAAGTGATGTGTCTTGTGTTATGGTCATGGGTCCTGTTAAAGTTGGTGAGGAGAATTTTGAGTGGAGGGTTTATATTTGAGTGTAGAGTTCTATGTATGTAGTAGGCACAAGAATAAGTGTGAATGTTCTTTACGGTGAGTAGTTTTAGACTTTCGAATATTGGTGGAATATGCTGTCTAGAGTGCGAATTTATCATCATTCTGACTGCAGCCTTTTATTGGGTTATGAGTGGTCTAAGGTGATTTAATGTTGTTGATCCCCATGCACAAATTCCATTGGTGAGATAAGGGTAGATGAGTGAATGATAAAGAGCAAGGAGAGCTGTTTGAGGCACATAGTAGCATATCTTTGATAGTATGCCTACTGTCTGAGATTTTCTTGGAAATTTGTTGTATGTGTGTTTGGAATTTGAGTCCACTGTCAAGGTGGATTCCTAAGAATTTTCCCTCTGTGAGTCTTGTGATGGGTGATCCATTTAGCGTTATGTTAAGTGGGACATTTGAAGCTCTGTTTCCAAACTGAATGAAATAGGTTTTGTCAGTATTGAGAGTAAGCTTGTTAGTCGTCATCCAGGTAGATATTTTCTGTAATTCAGCATTTACTTTGTTAGCCAGTATGACTGGGTTTGGGTGAGAGAAGACATGTAGTGTCATCTGCAAATAATATGGGTTTGAGTAGTTGCGATGCATTCGGTAGGTCATTGATGTAAATGAGGAAGAGTGGTCTACTGAGTAAATTAATTTTGGATTTAAAAGACATCGTTAAATACAGAAATGTTACTATCAGGAAAAAACTATCACATCATTCAGATTTAATGGCAAATCAGCATTAAGGATACCCTCCCCCTACAAATCTATTAAATCAAGGTTTCAACTTATATTTAACTTAACCTAACCAAAAATAACAAATACATAGTGTATTAAATATTTATAGTTAAAATGGGGAGAAATCAACAAAAATGTGGGTAATTCAAAGGAAAGTGAACACACTAACTGGATGACAAATTGGCTCATAACAACCCCCATGCTTAAGTGTTCTTTAAGACCAATAACAAGTATTATCAATTGGGCCGAAGTGGGGTTGTTGAGATGGTTTCTGTATTTAGAGAGGATGGAGCAAAATAGGATGACTTGGATGGTCTATAAATCTATAGCGGAGGGAAGGCAGGGTAAAGGTTGCCCTAAGAAAGGTTAGAGGGAGGGGGTAAAGGTGGTTTTGTATGCGAGGGGATTGGACATTCAGCAGGTACATGTGAACATGTTACAGAGGAGTGGAGGCAAGTGGTTTTTATAAGTCGACATCCTGTTGAAGTGTATGCAAGGTAACATTTATGGAGCGAGTCAGGGAAACCAGTTAGCTGGACTTCGAGTCCTGGAGGTGGCAAGTAAAGTGCCTGCACACTAAAGGAGGGGTGGGAATATTTGCAGTTTGGAAGGGTATCTGAACTGTAGTATTGGCATCCCTCTGGCAAGACAGTGATGGATTGAGTGATGGTGAAAGTGTTTCTTCTTTTTCAGGTCACTCTACCTTTGTGGGAGATGGCTAGTGCTAAAAAAAAAAATACCAGAGACAAAGGTGCCACATTAATTGAATCAGATGAAGCAACTTCATCTTTTCTGGCTCTCAAGCAAGATGTGCTTATCTGATCATAGGTAAGCATTAAGCCCACATAGGTAATACAGAACCTGGAGAATGGGAGGTATTCAGAGTTATCTAAGGAGAGTAGCTCCACTACTTTGGATCAAAAACTCTTCACCAGCATCAAAGCACATCTTCCTTGAGGGAACTTCTATGAAGATGAACTGCTGGGCTTCTTCCATTTTGTCAGAAATCTTCAGCAACCACCACTCTAGGCAGAGTAAATCTGTGGCACCACTTCTATATTTATGGTAGAGTTAACAGCTTTTTGTAGGTGCACAGGCTCTCACAATTTCAGACACCTATACCAGTTTAGTGGCTTCTTAACATCAGTCACTATACAAGGGGCAAAAAGGATTTTTGCATAACTATTTGGCAGGGGCTTCTTAACTTTGGTCACTCTACAAAGGAGTCAAAGGAACATCTACATAAATATTTGTGCTTGTGCCACAATTAGAGCCATTTTTAAAATAAAGGATACACTTCAAGAGGGAAGATACCACTGTTTGCTTCACATTTGATAGGTCTGGCAGGCAGTATGGTCACTGAAACTGCTCTGTGTTTTCAACAAATTACAATCCTCACTGTCCAATCTACCCTACATCTCTACCCTTCCAACAAGGTATCTACTTTCTCACTGACTTGAGAAATGCTCCAGTAAGGGGTTAGTCTCCCTGTCCTTTAGGGTCAGATGGGCAATTTCCATAAAAATTTCTCAGTAAATACATCAGGTGACTCTCATCTTGTATCTATTTTAAACAATGCCACTGATTAAATTTAAGGTTTCTGAAGTTAAGTCTGCAACGTACTTTCACCTTCTTGGTGGTAACTAAATTTCAGTGTAGCATTACAAAGATTATTGCTACTGCTACAGTATATTCGTCAGAAAGTGCTAAACCAGCATAGGTCTTTCATTTCCAAGTGGCATGGGTAAGGCTGTAGGTAGAGAGCTAGAAGCATTGTAGATGAGGATAAATGCAATGGGAGAGTTGTAATGCATTTGGATATGAAACCGTTGAGAACATTCATATTATAGGTGGAACTGTAAGATATAAGGACAGATAGTCAGGATGCTGAAAGACAGGTAGGAAAAAAAATTAGCATATAGCAGTGCTATCCTCCACCATAAGATGATCAAACAAATCTGGTGTGACCAATATGCAGGACCAAGAGTAGTGTCTAACAATAAAGTCAGGATGGCCAAAAGCCCAACTGTAATTTCATAAAAAAAAAAAGTGACAAAAGATGCCACCAGTAATCTGGTAAAGAAACAGTACCAGAAAACACTGTAGTTAAAGAATGGTAATGGGAGACTGAAAGGTACTCAACTGCCAAAAGTACATACGTGTCTGCAAGTTAATTAAGCTGAGCTCCAGCATGACCTGGGACCCAGCAAAAGAAAACTTTTTGTGTTAGCTAGAGATACAAGAGAGCCATCGTTGACTATAGGAAGGACAAGGGCATGAAAGAAACAATATATTGAATCATTTGTAATGCACACAGTCTGAGACTATGAAAAAATAAAATAATTCAACTACAGTGGACCCCCGAGTAACGAGCAAAATTCATTCCAGAAGCCTGCTCAAGTGCCATTACCGAACGAATTTACTCCCTTAAGAAATAATGTCAAGTAGGTTAGTCCATTTCAGACCCCCAAAAATACACTTACAAAAACACTTACAATATTATACTTACATAATTGTACGATTTCCGGGGTGCTCGTTACTCGGGGGTCCACTGTATTTATGGATGAGGCCTGGTCTCAGACTGGGCCGTGGGGGCATTGACCCTCGAAACTCTCTTCAGGTATACTCCAGGTATCGGAGGAGTATGAAACAATGGTTGTTAGTTCGTTGCATGAAAATTAAATTGTCACATGAATCTCCAATGGGTTTAACACAAGAATAATAAAAAAAAAAATATCACTGACTACCCAACTGAAACAGACAGGTATGGTACATGAGCAAAGAGATCAAGACATGAAGGCAAGAAAATCCAGGGGTTGGAGCCCCTACATTGAAAAACTTGCAAAATGTAATGCGGTAACAAGCCACAAGAGTTAACTGGGAGCCACAGTGAGCCCTAATCTTAAGATAATGATGCCAACTGAAATCACATAAAAGCAAGTGGTATGTGCAAGGAGGAAATCAAACTCTCTTGGTGAAAGTAAGTACACAGATCTTCATGCACAACAAACACAAATGAGGGGGAGAGGCAACACTGGTGGATTAAAAGCAAGTAGGGATCTAAGGTAACACATACTCTATATGTAATATAGTTATAGTGTACTTTAAAATATATTCATGCTTATAATTACTTAAAATTACAGTATGCATAATACTTATACACAAATAAATTTGAAATTAACAACTACAGTACAGTGGACCCCCGCCTAACGAGCACCCTGGAAATCGTACAATTATGTAAGTATAATATTGTAAGTGCTTGTGGAAGTGTATTTTTGGGGGTCTGAAATAGACTAACCTACGTGACATTATTTCTTAAGGAAGTAAATTCGTTCAGTAATGGCACTTGAGCAGGCTTCTGGAATGAA
The DNA here is from genome assembly GCA_009830355.1 of Cherax destructor. Taxonomy (NCBI): domain Eukaryota; kingdom Metazoa; phylum Arthropoda; class Malacostraca; order Decapoda; family Parastacidae; genus Cherax; species Cherax destructor. The sequence continues at coordinate 106,815 of WNWK01003778.1, forward strand.
TTTTGCTCGTTAGGCGGGGGTCCACTGTATTTTGATCCATTATTTTTGTTAAAAGAAATGAAGATTCAAGGACCTTTCCCCCACACCTGGGACCTCAGAGCAACTGCCTTTTTTGCCCACATGTTAATATTCCACTACACAAAGAGCTCCTGTCTCAGCATCCATCACCACCTTCTCATGAAAAGAAATGCCCGATGACCACTGGTATTATCAGTACTCACAGTGCTCCCAACAAGGAAAGATGACTGCCCATGAAGTGAATATATAACACATTTTTAAAATCAAGATAAGCAATGAGTTGATAAATATGACTGGGTTTCATTAACAGCAAAGATCACTAAGATACACAGCAGTACACTGTGATTGTAACCCTTCATAGTATATATTACATTCACAGTCACCACCAACTTGAATCATAATTATTTATACAGTAATCATATGCAATACAGTGCATATACATCTACACAATAACCTTTAATTGCAGTTGATTTAAAAAAAAGGAAGAGACATAAACACAACATAATTACATATGCAATACTTGGACAAGGCAAGAAGAGTTCGTATTAAAAAAGCAATTTTGGATTTTATATGTGAAATTTTAAGGGTTCACTGAAAAATGTAATTAAACTAATATTTTTCTAGGATGAAAGGAGTGAAACAATGAATTTTTATTACTCCTTTAATAATAAAACATTACTCAATTATCTTTTTGATATTTTGCAGAAATGTGCGACTCTCCTGAGGTAACAAATGAGGCACTGTCAATATATTCTATCAATCACAAGGCTATTTCCAGATGCACATACTCATCAATATGAAAATAAATATCACTGAAAATAAATAACATATGTATACATGTATATATATACATTATATACACACAAACACACACACACAAAAAAACGAACCGTTGGATAACAGAATCCTGAAAACAGCGTATAATAAAAAAGTGAATAAACTAAACTAAAGAACATGTAAGTAAAATAGGGTTACATTTATTACACCCCCAAAAAAAAAATTACTGTAGGTCTCAAAATTGTCAAGACAAAATAATAATGTAATTGCATGTAGATGCAGTGATGTGTAATGTTTAATAAAATACTAATAGCTGCAAAGATTACATAAATATTACTTATCTTAAATTTTGGTTGCTGGTGCATGTCAATTTTGATAGGAGTGGAGAATGGTGTGGCCCTAATGGGCCGAGGTGGGGAGCTGTGGATTATTATCTGAGGTGGAAGGTAGTGGATAGTTAGTTGAGGTGGATGGTTGAGGCTCTTGCACAGATGTCGATGGTTGTACCGGAATACAGTGGACCCGGTGTTGTCTGCTCAAAACAGCCTTTATGTAAGTATATTTAAATGCTTTTATAAGTGTAGTTTGGGGTCTAAAAGGACTAGTCTACTTACATTATTTCTTAAGGAATAAATTCGTTGTAATGGCATGAACAGCATTCTGTTCGAAAATGGCGATCACGGGGTCCACTGTACAATGGACCCCGGTTTTAATATCGTTCAGAATGCTGTTCAATCCTCAAACAAATTTGTTTCCATAAGGAATAATGTAAATTAGATTAGTCCTTTTAGACCCCCAAAAATACACTTACAAAAGCCCTTACAAAAATATACTTACATAATTGTTCGAGTTTGGAGCAGTACGAAAACTGGGGGTCCACTGTACTGAGAAACTCTGTAACACATCTCTAGTCCCTTATGCCACAGTAATTTATACAGTTGACGGTAAGGCATCATCAGCTGCTCTAGACCCCATTTCAGAACAGTACTTCTAGATTTGTTAGGGTCCTCTTCATAAAATAGTCTGCTAGTTTAGCAGCATCGTGAAATTGCTCATTAACTGTTGCAATGTTAACTTTTTCCTTCAGGTTATTTTTCCTCTTCCTCTGCTATCTGCCACCCTTGTATCTGGGCATTGAGCTCTGCCCACATTTTCTCTGGGTTTCTTTCTTCATTATCTTCTAACAGTTCATTCACATCATCTTCATATCTTCCAAGTCCTCAACTGGCAATTTTTTTGCCACCTGAACAATTTCCTGCACCTGGCTCTCAACTGTCGGAAAACCTATGAGAGTATTCACCAAACTATGCCATAACTTTTCCCCTCTTGCATTTAATGTTGATTGGGGCACTTCATTCCATGTGCTTTTGATGTAGCTGATGGTATCTGCAGTGTTAAATTTATGCCCTAAGTCTGGCACTCCCAGGTCAGAGTCAGCATCCATTGCTGCAACAAGTTTCCATTTCACTTTTGTGTGTAATTACACTGAAATGTCCTGATAATTCCATGATCCAGTGGTTGTATTAAGGATGTTGTAATTGGTGGAAAAAGCACAACTTTTACACATAGATGCACATCCAATAAAGCTACTGGATGAGTAAGGGAATTATCAAGAGTGAAGAGAACCTTGACTGCAAAGTTCTTACTGAACAAGTAAAACATGACTTTGGGAATAAAGTGATGCTGAAACCAGTCAATAAAAATTCCTGTCAATCATACTGACTGGTTTGGCCTCCAAAGAACTGGTAAGGTGGTTTTATCTACACCTTTCAAATAACCATGGGCTTATACTTGTAATTGCCTGATGCATTACCTCAAAGGAGCAAGCCGAAGCAAACCTTTGCTGTCTTGAATCTTGCTACACTTTTCTCTTGCTGAGTTATGTAAGTTCTCAGTGGCATCTTCTTCCTATAAAGACATGTCTCATCAGTATTAAACTCTTGCTGTGACTTATAGCCACTCAGCAGGGAAATTCCTCGCGGCAGTGTGATCGGCATAAGCTCTTTCACCGTAAAATTTATTATGCAACTGACTGTGTAATTTGAATTTCTGTACTAAATAAGCATTCTTGTTCAAGCCTTCCTTCCCCATCACAGTTTATAGTACTGTAAGGCTTTTTCCTTATTAAGATGAAATTAAGTGGTGCACTTTTCTTGTTTTTTTGCTTAATCCATTCACCCAACAACTTTCCCATCTTATTTAGCTGTTCAGACCTATTAGACATTTTTTTTTCCAGGTCACAATCTGGATTACTCATTGCACAAGCTCATATCTTTGCCTCATTTTTCTTAATTGTGTGAACTGATGCCTCATTCAGGCCACAGGCTCAGGCAATCTCCATTACAAGGGTGCCTCTCATAAGCTTATGTAATATATTGGTTTTCTTTGAAACACTAAGATTTTCATGCTTATGAAGCTTCTCTCCTCTCCAGTTCCAGGATCACTCTCATTCCTCTTGGGTGCCATTGTTATTATCCAGAGACAAGATGGGATGATGAAAAATCAAAAGTCAATTCATCAACACAGGTCGAGTATGGTATCGAACGCATACAAATGAACTACTGGGTGAGGGAGGTTGTGTACATTACGTAAGCCTCCCCATAAGACAATGCACTCTCCCTGAATAAATAACAAAAAGGCACAATACCATGACTGGAACAATACATAAATAACCCACACATACAAAAGAGGAGCTTATGACGATGTTTCAGTCCGACTTGGACCATTTACAAAGTCACACTAACAGAGAGGAGAGACGGAGGCAGTATATATAGGCCAGTAGACAGGAATGGGACAAAAGAGGTAGTAGGACAGGAAGTAGAGAGGTAGTGGTGGTGGTGGTAGTAGTAGTAATAGTGGAGTCAGTCACAGATCAAGAAAGAGGAGCACTGCAGGAGAGCTAGGGGCCCACAAAGGGTAGGAACAAAAACATGGGGGGAGGGGGAAGGAATAACAAGAACCAAACACCTAAGGTAGAAGAAAGAAAACCCAAGGAAGAAAAATGAAAAAGGGAAGCGGGAAGAGGGAGAAGGAGGAAAAAAGAAATCAGGTCAAGTCACGGGTGTTCTGAAGTTTGGAAGGTATCTACAGAGACAAAGCCAGGACTAAGATTCATACAAGGAAAGTTGTGTATAAGGGAGGATTCAACCAGACAGCGAATGTGAAAGTTAGAAGTAGGGTAGACAGTTTTACCAGAAGACCAGTCAAGAGGATGACTGTGATTTCTGACATGACAGAAAAAAGCATTGTTGGTGTCGGCAAGCCTAACACCATTTTTGTGCTCCTTGAGTCTGTCAGAAAGAGAACGGCTAGTTTCACCAAGTACTGAAGAGGACAAGAGGAACAGGAAATACAGTAGTCACCAGGAGAATCTATAGTGGGAGGAGAGGTATAAACTAGATTGGTGCGAAGAGTGTAAGTCTGGCGAAAAATCAGTTTGATGTCTCAAAAACCACCTACTCACCCTAAACTAAATATGTACTCATACTGTAAATTGCCTTCAAAAATGCTCAAAAGTTATTTTCCTATGAAATAAATTCAATTTTTACAATTATTTCCACCTAATCACCCTAAACTAAATACTCAAACTGTAAATTACTCTCAAAATGCTCAATGTTATTTTCATTAAGATAATTTAATTTTTACTATTATGTTCCATCCTACTAAACACTTGTTACAATGTCTATCATCATTTTGTAATGAACAATGTATTATCATCATATCATAATTTGAACGATCTACCAATTCAAACTCACTCAATTACTCCAATATTATGTTCATAGTCTATAAGCCATTAGATTAAGCTGCCCCTAATGCCAAGGCATGCCAGAGGCTCTCCTTGCACCTCAATTTATGATTGTAATGTAAACCTATGTACATGAGCAAAGAAATAAAATTGTATTTGTATTTGTATAAGCAACAGAGAGAGTTGTTGAGATTAGAAAGACTGGAAATATAAGGAAGGCATAGAACAGGAGAGTTCCCAGGAGTAGAGAGTTTGGGAGAGAAGAAAGTCCATTTAGCATGTGAAAAGGCAGAGTTTATGAAATGGGAAGGATAGCCAAGGCGAGAAAATGAATTGCAAAGAGTGGAAATTTCCGATTCAAGGAACTTAGGAAGAGGAAGCATGATAAGAATAGTAGTAAATATACATGCCACTGTGCATAGGATTGCGATACACGGAAAGAGCAAAACCCGTATCTGAGCGGTGGACATGAACATCAAGGAAAGGAAGCAAAGAATTAGATTCCCATTCAGCTTTAAACTTAATGGAAGGAACAAGATTGTTCTGTCTTGGCTACCCTTCCCATTTCATAGACTCTGCCTTCTCACGTGCAAAACGGACTTTCTTCTCTCCCAAACTCTCTACTCCTGGGAACTCTCCTGTCCTCTGTCTTCCCTACATTTCCAGTCTCTCTAGTCTCAACAGCTCTCTCTGTTCCTTAGACATCAAACTTACTTTCCACCAGACTAACACTCTTTGCACTAATCTAGTTCATACCTTTCCTCCCATTATAGATGCTCCTGGTGTCAACTCTATTTCTTGTTCCTCCTGTCCTCTTCAGTACTTTGGTGAAACTGGCCAATCTCTTTCTGACAGATTTAGGGAGCACAAAAATAGTGTTAGGCTTGCCGACACCAATAATGCTCTTTTCTGTCATGTCGAGATCACAGTCATCCTATTGATTGGTCTTCTGCTAAAACTGTTTACCCTACGTCTAACTTTCACAGTCGTCGTCTTGTTGAATCCTCCCTTATACACAACTTTCCTTGTATGAATCTGAGTCCTGGCTTTGTCTCTGTTGCTTTCTTTTCCCATTACATTCTTAAATGCTCCAAACTTCAGAATATCTGTGACTTAACCTGATTCTTTTTTCCCTTCTCCCTTCCTCTTTCTTCTTTCTCCTCTGTGTTTTCTTTCTTTTGCCTTGTTTATGTCGTTCATTATTATCTTTTTCCCCCTCTGTGTTCTTGCCCCTGCCCTATGTGAGCCACTAGCTCCCTTGCAGTGCTCCTCTTTCTTAGTATTTGACTGACTCCACTCCTACTACTACTACCACTATTACTCCTCCACCACTTTCTCTTGTTCCCGCCCCTCTCGGCTGCCTATATAAACCTCCCTCCCTCCCTTCTTTCTGTTAGTGTGACTTTATAAATGGTCCAAGTCGGACCGAAACATTGTCGTAAGCTCCTTTCTTCAATTGCGGGTTATTTGTGTAAGATTGTTAAGGGCATCGATAAATGGTTGGAGGAGACTAGTCATGAGGCCAAAGAGCAAAGATGTCATCTAGAAGGGCACACACCAATAGTAGAAAGAAGAACAGTTTCAAAGTATTCCATATAACGATTAGCAAGAACAGGAGATAGAGGAGAGCCCATATTATTATTATTATTATTATAATCAAATAGAAGCGCTAAACCACAGGGGTGGGAGAGCCCATAGCGACACCGAAGGTTAGAGAATAACATTTGCCCTGGAAGGAAAAGGAATTTGAGTCCACACAAAGATGAATAAGATCAAGAAAAACATCAGTAGGTATAGGGAGATGAAGTAACCCTTCACTGGAATTCTCTCTGAGAAAATTAAGGACATCATCAAGAGGGACATTAGTGAAGAGGGACTCAACGTCAATATTAAGCATCTTACAGGTCGGGAGAGGGGAACACGTTCAATGAAGTCTTGAGAATGACGAAGGTGGGCAGGAGAAAAAGTACCAAGAAAGGGAGTGAGAGTTTTGGCCAGCCAAGAAGCCTCCATGTACTTCACTGTTGATTCCAACTTTTAAGATTTGTTTACCAAAAATGTGCTGTAATTTTGCAACCATGTTATAGCAAAAATGTGTTAACAGATCCCGTGTTATCCAACAGTCTAATGTATGTGTATACGTATATATTTTATGTATACATGCATGCATACATACATATGTGCATGCATGTGTGTGTGTTTGTATGTATGTATATATGTATGTATGCATGTATGTTTGTGTATGTATACATGTTATATATATATATATATATATATAATTTATTTTCATGATATACACTGCAAAAAGAACAATTACAAACCAATAGTAGAGAACTTGACAGTAGTCTCTAATAACAAAATATCCTAAGGGCCTCCTTCAACTAACATGGCAACACTGTAGTAGAAAAATTATGGCACAATAGGTGCCACACAGTTTTAATAAAAATTATACAATAATAATGATCTGCATGTATGCAAGACTGTAAGATTACCTAAAACATTGTTCAGTTTCCAACTGCAATTCATTTCATCAGCATAATCAATATACAGTACAGTATCTGTATTATGATTGTAACTACAAAAGTGTTCAATTTGTTTGGGTTATTTAGCATGGAAAATAAAAAAATGTGTATTAATGTGAAATGGTTGTGTCAATAGCAGAAATTTATAACAATGAAGTAAAGTGTTCAACACAGATCCAGTGTTACTATCATATGGAAACACACATAGGCAGCTACCTTGCAACCCACAACATTTATGTTTTACAAAATACAAATATACGTGACAGTTGGAGGCGGTCAGTGGCAAATCATAGTTTACATTTGATCACTACAATCAGAAGTGATTCAGCTTGGTAACTGTCCTCAAGGACATTGAAGACTTTTCATGTGAACTGTCAGGTACACACACAGTAGAGAAATGATATTATGTCAATGGTTCTGGCAATCATTGACCTGGCATCTTAAATTGGAAAGAAAATACTGCATTAAGAAACACAAGAAAGTAGGCAAGTAGCACCATGTTTGCAATTAGTTACAAAATTATACCAAGATTACTGTCCATTTGCCAATATTTTTTATCAACTGGCAGGCATGGCATGTCTTTTCAGAAAAGGCATGTAAAATTGATTTTTTTACGAGATAAAAATATTCAGGGCATATAGGTATAGTTTTAAAGATGCAGGACAAAAATAAAAATATTAAACTATTTAATGTCTTATGACACAGTATCATTAAGTGAATGTTTCCATGAAAACCTAAACTGAAGCCTATTTTTAAAAACAATTTGTTAAGTTAAAGGCACTTTGCACATGATAATGGGTTTTGTAGTGGATGTAAACACACTATATAGAACAAGCTTTTATTGCGACATTTCATTTAGGATAAAACTTAATATAGTTATAACTTGACAACTCTCAATCCTGAGTGAAATGTAGTCCAATAAAAGTTGCTTCTGCACACTGTCATTTATACCCATACCTCTCAGCATTGCACCTTGACAACCAATGATCTTTTTACTTTCTACAATAAGTGACTACTTTTTTAGCTACCCTTCCTGTAAGCACCGTACTGCTCTTCCTGCAAGCACCGTACTGCTCTTCCTGCAAGCACCACACTACTGTATTGTGTAGTTTAGAAACATTTGGCTTAACTTTTATTAAGCTTTTGAATCAGTACTCCTCTAGTTGTACAAAATCAATGAGATTTAAATATGCTATGAAAAAATCGGGCTATTACCTACCAGGCACTTATAATTCAAAAGAGGAAATTTTTTATTACTGTATCTGCAAACTGATTAGAAAATCTGCACGTAACTTACTTAATATAAGAAGTCCTGTAGAATAGCTTAGGTTACTGTACCATTAACTGACAGGCTAAAACAACATGTAACCCTTGTATTTCAAATCAATAATTTAATATTTATAAAAATATGAATTAATCAGGATATCACTTTCAACAGTTTATTAACACTTCTAAGCACACATTTTACAACACAAGAATGCTTGTCTTGTGTCCTCTAGCTCGAATGCTAGTGCACTCAGCTCACACACACTGAGGTCCGGGGGTCAATCCCTGGTACGGGTGGAAACATCAGGATGTTTCCTTAAGACGCCTGCTGTCCATATTCACCTATCAGTAAAATAGGTACCTGGGTGTTAGTCGACTGGTGTGGGTTGCATCCTGGGACAAACTTGACTTAATTCGCCAAAATGCTCTGCCTAATAAGGGGCTTTCTACAGAGTAATATGTCATTGATGTCAGCTAGTACATGCACTTGTAAAAATAAAGATTATTTATTTATTCATTTAAAAGAAAACAGGTCAGCTGTAGGATGGCATACTATACACATGAGTGGATCATGTGATCATCTTTTCATAAAAGCTACTTGTGCCAAAACTAAAAATATCACAAGAAAAAATATAAAACTTATTAATCATACCATATTTATGAGTCCTGAAATGTTCACACACACACACACACTAGAGAGGAGAGAAAGAGAGAAATGAGAACAGAAAAATAAGAGAGGGGAAGAGAGGCAGGTGCTGGTAAGGAGGATTGGGGGGAGGGGCTGGGTGTGCATGTCTGTGTCTAAGTTGTCAGAGGTGACAATAAGGCAGGATGAAATATATTATCTTAAATCACTGGACAAAGAAAAAGGCTGTGGGCTCCGATAAGGTGAGCCCAAGATGGCTGAGTACATGTGCAATACCAGTCACGGTATTGTGCCTTTTTTGTTATTCATCACTTTTAACTTGCATCTACGTATTAGCACTGCTTAGCAGTGTAAATGGCTTTCTCAGCAAAAAAAGGAAATGTAGTCCCTGTTCATAAAAAAGAATTGCAGTTCAGATATTAACAACTACAGACCAGTGTCACTCCTGTCAATCACTGGCAAGATTCTCAAGACAATTTGACGACAGATAAGGTTTTTCAACCACCATTCGCTTCTTTGTGACCATCAAGATGACTTCAGAAAAGGTCACTCTGCTGCTGATCTGCTATTAAACCTCTCCACTATGTGGCATAAGTCAGTACAAGCACTAGGAATTGCTGGCTTTGCATTATGTTCCCTTAGTGATTACTTTCATGGTAGATCTCTAAGTGTAGTTCTCAATGAGGCACAGTCAATAAGACACTCTATTGGTGCAAGTGTTATACAGAAAAATGTGCTTGGGCCATTGTTATGGAATGTCTACTTCAATGACCTTCAACTCATCCCAGAATCCCATGCATATACAAACAACTGTATTCTGACATTTACTTATCCGAGAGGGAAAATACAAGCTGCTCTAAGTTACATCAATTACCAGCTTACAGCTTTATTAGCCATGGGAAAATGATGACAGGTCACATTTGCTTCTGAGAAAACAAATGATGGTCTCTAGGCATCATGATGGTAATACTGGAGCAGAGGTAAGAATGAATGGGAGTGCCAGTATTCAGAAATGAAGATGATATCCTTGGGGGTGAAATTTGATTTCAAACTGACTATGAAGAACAACATTGTAAATTCTGCAAACAAAGCAGCCAGGAAGCTTACAGCACTTAGAAGTAACTCACATCTGCTTGACAGTAGAGGTTGTAAGATTCTGTATGAGGCACAAGTGCATTCACACCTTGAGTATGCTCCACGTTTTGGATTGCCTGCCCCCAGTCTCATCTGTGACTTATTGACAGAAGAGAACAGAGCAAGACTATTCATCTTTCACCTGGACCCAGCCTGAAAAGATCTATTATTTCACTGTACTGTATTTACAAAAATGTTTAGTCTTATATAGATCAACTCTCCAATAGTTCTGAACCAGGCAATCCTGCTGTAGCACTGCCATGAACAACTGATTAAGGCAAATACTGTAATACTAAAGAACCTATAAATACCAAATAATGTGCAGAATTGCTGTCAGAACATTAACTTACACATGCAACAAGCAAAATTCACTTTTAGCTATTCTGCAATATTAAAAACTATTACAAAATATTAGGTTTTTTTCATCTTCACAGATTGGTCCGGGCCAAGATTTCCTTATTGATTGCCTGATCAACGAGACTGTTGCTCTGAGGCCTAGTGACCCACACCGCCTGACTGATAGCTCAGGTGCTAGTCAGCTGATAGCTGACAAGCACCTGTCCCAAACAGGGGTATAATACAATAAAACGACATTATATTGGTGATGCACACCTAGGAGGACATTAACAACAGAGGATGAAGAGGAGCCCACAGGATTCAAACAATCTAAAGATAGGGTGTAAATGGTTTAGAAAACTGACAAGTTGAAGAATGAGACACTTGTGCAACATATGGGAATCTTTACTGCAGAAACATTTTGCCAGCCAGTGGCTTCTTCAGTCCAATACAGAGAGGATGGGGGTTAAAAAAATAAAAAGAAAAGGTAGGGATAATAGTAGTAGTAGAAATATTAGCAAATGGCAACGGAAAAACCAGTTGTGAGGAATCTGATGTCTTAAAGGATGAAGAAGTTTGTAAGGGTGGGACCAACCCATTGCAAGGTAGGGAAGGGGTGCATATACATTTGTGAGTCCTAAAAGTAGAAGGGGTCAAAGTCCAGCATACTCTGTCCAAGACAGAAATACTCAAAAATGCTGGAGTTGTAGTGAAGCCTTGAGGCGAGTGGTGGACAGTCAAAAGATGGACTGTTATGATTTGCATATCCACAGCCTGGAAATGCACCAGCACTTGCAGAATTGTTGGGTTTCAGTTCCCTCACTGCAAGTGATCTTAGTAGACATGGTGGAAGCTCATAACAAGCAAATGTTAATTTAGCTACACTGCTTAGTCATCTTTTTTGCCCTTGGGCAGGAAGGACACAAGTTTCAATTTGGTGACTGGAAGGCATTGAAGTTCAAGTTGTATCAGTATACCTGGGTATATTCTATAAATTCTCACTGTACTATTGTGAGTGGGATAAAAATGGTTCCATAGTTTGAGTTGAGGGTGTCATGCTACAAACAGCACATTCACTATGATGATGTATAATCCACTTCTTTAATTAATGCATGATAAGAGATGTCTTGGCCAATGTATCAAGTACAGTATTGTAGGTTCAAATGCTAGTGATTCAAGTGGTAGAGCCCTAAGCTCACCATTCGATCCTAGCACGAATGGAACCCTTTAAGCACGTTTTTTTACACCTGTTGCCCCCTGTTCACCTTGCAGTAAGTAGGTCTGCCTGGGTGTTGGTCGACTTTTGTGGGTAATCTTATTCGAGGGAAGTTAGTACTTTACATAAGGCTAGGCTTTGAAATGAGCTGAGGTACTGCAGGATAACAGCTAACAGCCTGTTAACAGTATAAAAAAAAAAAAGGGTGAAGAATTTTGTCTAAGACTGCTATTTATTTACTTATTTTAATGGAAGGGTTTCAGGTAGTTTTTTCTTTCTGAAGAGCAATGTTTGTTAGCTGTTAATGCAGTCTTCAGCTATTCACCCAGATCATTCAGTAGATGGTTGTAGCCATATTGTCTAACATGCAGAAAATTAGAGTATCATCATAGCATCATGGAAGCTGGATCCATGGTCAAGGTCAAGTGAAGATCAGAAGCACCAGTACCAGATACGCACAAAAAAGTGATTGCCTAAAACGATTCCTGGTTCTGAGGAGGGTCCAGGGCTGTGTTGGGAGTATCTCAGTTACTTGGGATCCAGATGGATTAGCCAACATTTCACGATGAGGTAAAAACTGAGACAGTCCTCTAGAATAAAGAAACTATGTGCCCACTCTGAACAAGTCATTTCCACTGCAACAGTAGTATTTTTTTTCCCCCCCTGGAAACCATATCCGAGCCAACCAGGTGCATAACACAAGGATGGCACCTCCAAAATAGACCAAGCTAGGCTTAGCAAAACAGCCCGATTAATCAAGAGCACTAACTATATAATCTTTCAGCTGATAATGGTTGTGGGAGAACTGATAAGAATACCAGGAGTCATACCTTCATTAACCATTCCTCCTGTAATACTTACTGTACTGTCATCATTGGCCCCATCAGTTGCTCTCTCAGTATCTCACCAGAGGGTCATCTGACAACCACCACAGCACTACCAGCAGAAGCTATGTTAGAACAGGGCTCATATAATGGTCCTGTATTTCCCCCTCTGTCTAGAGGCTGGATTTCACAGAAGGGAAAATTTCCCAACTAATATAGCCATGAAGCAAGGGATGGTGAGTAGCAGTCACTAAATTTGATCAAAGGGGATAAGAGGTCCAATTCTTCATAAACATGAGCCCCAGTGTTGTGGCAAGGGGTCCTATTTGAGATAAGCAGAAAGAGTCAACAGGTGTGCAATAAAATGGATCAGATCAAAAAAATGAACCACAGTATAAAAAGACTGAATCATAATCAAAATAACGCTAAAACATTTCAGGTTTAGCGATTAAAATACACTTGTTGGAAAATTGATGAACACATGGAAAAAAGTTATGAACAAATAAGAAAAACCCAATGAAAAATCTTTTGGGGCTAAGAAAAGCTGTCTTCACTGGAGGCAGTGAAAATGCCATATTTGAGAGCAATGTGTTGCTTATATATTATGCAAAGAATTTGGAGCATAGAAATTGGAAAACATAATGAAGTTACCAAGGGTATTATTTAGAAGGCTGAGAAGGGGTTGTTGAAGTGGTTTTGACATTTAGAAAGGATGGAGCAGAATAGGATAACCAAAAGTTATAAACCTGGGGTGGAAGGACGGAGGGGTAGGAGGGTCATCCCAGGAAGGGCTGGGAGGCAGGGAATAAAAGGTTTTAAATGCTAGGTCTTAAGCATCCAGCAAGCTTGTGTGATTTTATGGCTTCACATGTTGGAGTGTAATCAACATAACATATAAGAAGGGATTCAGGAAACCCCATAAGTCAGATTAGAGTCCTGAAGGTGGGAAGTAGAGTACCTCCCTCTGAAGGAGGGTTGGGGATACTGCAGTTCAGAGAACTATTTGAATTGTGATGTCTGCACACTTCTGGCAAATATACTTAATTTTTTGGTCACCTTCCCTTGGTGAGAGACAGCCAGCATGTTAAAACAAAAGAATAAGAGGACAATTTTACATTAAAAACAGATTTAAAAATTAATAGAAATTACCAATTGTGGCACATGGCTGCATTGGGCTATAAACAATATGAAATTAATTAAAAAAGGCAGATCACCATAAGCATAGCTTTACTACTTTAATAATAATAATTATACACAGGAAAATGAAGTATCAAAAGAATGACAGACTGCGGGAATGGGATCCACAACCACTGGAAACTGAAAATATTTTATGACAAACTACACTAAAGACAGGACATTCTGAGCATAGATCTGCTCTTTTAACTACAAATACCTGGTAGGTAATGACACTAAGCAGAACATACCTAGTTACATAAAAGGATATGAGAAATAGTGAAGATTTCTAGTTAAAAGATTTCTAATGTTTTTTTCTGCACAAAAGCCTTTAGAAAGCATTTTTACAAAAACTGAAAGGTTGATAGCTGGAATGAACAAAAAATACTATACCTGTCCTTATGGCATATGCCAACTACAACCACACCTCTATACTCTTGTAACAACAAATAGGTCCAATAATTACAATGTCAGGCTGATTTTTCATGGGCAATACAACGTTACAACAACAAAGTAATAATAAAAAAATCACCAACTTCAAACATCAATTGAAAATACACACATACCACAATACAGTACTGTAACAACATATTGCACTGTATAAAAAAATAATTACTGTATATACAAAAAGCTTGGAAGTTTTATCAAAGAATAAACTGCAAAAGTAAAATTTATTCTGGAGCATTGCCATAAAGTTGTTAACCACCTCCCTCCCTACCCATTCAAAAATATTTTTCTAAATCCATTCACACTACATCCACTCCTCTTCCCTGACCCAAGATTTTTCTTCTGGTTAATTGCCAAATACCTTACATTTTTACACAAAAATGCACTTTAACCCTTTCACTGTCCGTCACGCAGAACTACATCATTGACGCCAGTTAGTTAGTTAGTGTGCACCTTATAAAAAAATCCTGCCCCATGCAGTGCATGATGGGAAAAACAAAACTGTGACAGTGTGTATGGTTTAAAGGATTTATTGGCCGTTTCTTGTATCATTAAATAGAATGGAAGACATATTACTTAAACAGAGATGACAATGATTGGTTTCAGGACTGGAAGTAGCTTGAAATTGAGCTCAAAGTAGCATATTCAATTTTTGCTGCTATTCAAGAGGACTGGTAAGGCACCCCCAACCACCCCAGTCTGTTTTACAGGTTTTTAATAGGTCTGAATCAATTATTGGGACACCGTAAACCATGACCAATCTTTCCTGGTTATATTTAATTATGTGATAAGAGTAAATTTGTTTTAGTGTAAATAAAGAATTCAAAATGGAAAGCAAGTGTAATATAGGAGAGGCCCGGAGACATGACTAATGAACAGAGTAAATTTTTAGCGCCAGGAATGTCTACATTGTTTATGGACTATACTATTTAAATGGGTATTTTGAAATTTTGTGTGAAATTTGCCAAATTGAAAAATTCTTATCATTTTACAGGGTAGCTGAATTACAGTGGACCCTTCCTTATCGTCAATCTCTGTTATTGCCGATTTCAGTTTTGGCTGACTTTTTCATCAAAATATTGGCTCCGTTTTCAGTCAATGGTACGGAACCTGTCCAGTGCCCAGCGCACACACAAAGCCGCCTCCCACACACACTCAGGCAGTGTCGTGTTGTTTCTCGGTGAGTGAACATATCCTGTGAGGTCATACGAAACATTTCGTAATACGTAATCCATTGTTTTTGGCACTCTGTTAATTGTGTGACTGCTAAATAAGCCACCATAGGCCCAAAGAAAGCTCCTAGTGCCAGTCCTTTGGTAAAGAAAGTGAGGAACACCATAGAATTAAAGAAAGAAATCATAGAAAAGTACCAAAGTGGAGTCGATAAAGGCTATAGCGCCAGCCAGCAATAAAGTGTAGCAAGTAAGTTAAGCGATTAAGCGATAGAAAAATGACGACACGAAACTTAACTCCTCCATTGTTGTTTGAGGTACATGTATAGGGGCACTGAGAACAACGCCGGCCTCTGCCACCATCTCCTCTAAGGTAAGTGTAAATATTTCTTATTTATAAAGTGTAAATATTTCCTATTTATAAATTAAAGTGTAAATATTTCTTATTTATAAATTAAAGTGTAAATATTTCTTATTTATAAATTAAAGTGTAAATATTTCTTATTTATAAATTAAAGTGTAAATACTTCTTATTTATAAATTACGTACATTGTTTCAGTGTGAATAGTGGTGGTGGTCTGCTGCTGCCAGGCCCAACACCACCACTATATGTACAGCTTATGGTCAGTGGCCCTTATAAACCCAACAACAACAACACACTACCACCAGTCCTCACATTTGTAATGACATATTTTATTCATTCTAGAGTATATATCATGTTTTCATGTTATTAAAATTGTTTATTAGTCATATTAGATGAATTGTGATAGATAAATAAGCCGTAGAGCTGATATTAGTGTCATATTGAAGCATTTTGTCCTGCCTCCAAACAATAAACTCGCCTCCTCTCCTCCTCTCAGTCTTCCATACACCAACAAGAGTCACCAATGAAGGTAAGTGTGATGTTAAATGTTCATTTATACATGTTATTAGTGCTTTATATTTATTAGTCATTCTTTTCTGTATGTAAATCTATATTTAATCTCTAAAAACAATATTTTTTTTGTTAATACTCCTGGGTGTCTGAAACGGATTAATTGGATTTACATTATTTCTTATGGGGAAAATGGTTTCAGTTTTGGCCGATTTCAGTTTTGGCCGGTCTCTCTGGAACGGATTAAAGACAAAAACGGGGGGTCCACTGTAGCTGAATGGGCAGTTTTTTTTTGCTCAATCAATAGACCGGAAGGCATCTTAGCAAAATACTAGCTAAGAATTTGGTAGACTGTAATAATGTAATTGGCTTAAAATAGGATTCAAAGTTAGCGAAAGTTGCGCCAAAACTGATAACTTTGCGCCTGCATAATTCCGCTTTTCCATTAAGTTTCGTACTTTTGGTGTCATTACCTTCAGAAGAAAAATAGTCTTTTTTGTGTGTAATTTTTGGACATTGAAAGCAAGTTTCATTTTGAAGGTCTGGACAGTGAAAGGGTTAATAAAGTTCATGAAGAACAAAAAATCACAATAACATGACTTGTCCGAGTAAGACGGAAACCTCGTCATTACTTTACCTCTTCTACGTGTGGGTTATCTGTTTAGGCTCACAAAGATTCTGTTGAAAAATATATATTCATATATTGCAAGGAAGAAAAAGGGATACTGGTACTGAATAATATACAATTTAACTAAACTTATCACCTGTACAGTATCTCAAGAACTCTGAATTCAGGGAAAGGATTAATTTTAAAAACAAAACTGATACTTACATTTTCCTTTTCCTGTGATGTGTCAATATATATATACAGTATTATATTGGTAATTAAATACTAATAAATAAATATTTTGAGGAATTCTATGTGGTCATGTTTTTTGTCAGAAAATGGGTGTGATCCACACACAAGTTTCAGTAGGTATTCTGCCAGATCTCTGTAGGTCCCAACAATTGTTTTAATAACCATGATTATAATTCAGCATAAAAATTATAATGAATATTTTAAATCTTACCTAAATTAGTAAAAGAGCCTCAAAGTACAGTATGTATGTTGAACATACTCCACAGTTCAAGGTCACATTGATAAGCATTTGTTACACAACTTAGAATTTTCATTATTGTATTCACTTTGCATAGTAATCAAAATTAAATAATTAAATAAAACATACCTGAAATAAACACAACCATCAGTAAGTCAAAATTACAATACCTAGAAGCCAACAACCACAATAAATAAACAACCATTAAAAGTATAAGACCACCCACAAAAATAATATAATCAGACTAAGTGCTAAACCTGGAAGGGTTTCAGACTACCCATTAAATACAATTTTGATCTTAACATAATCAAGTCACTAATAAAAACATCACAAACTCACAACCTACAGTTAAACCTGACCTAATAAAAAAAAAAACAGTTAATCAGTATCACCATTAGTAGCACCACCCAAGTTAAGAGTAGCATTTTCCCGTCCACTACATAGTAGTTTTAATTTTAGGTACCAATACTGAGACTGGTAAGTCTGAGCCTGAAGCTCCTTCTCAAGGAGCTTCATTCTCACTTCATGCTCACGGCGCTCTAATTCTAAACGCTGATTTGCCAGCTTTGTATTGAGCAATCTTTCAGCAATTTCATTTCTGTCACTGTTATTATCAGTAAATGATGATGCTATGTTGTCAATACAATGGACAGCATCTGAACTATTTACAAAGTTTGTATTATGGCCTGAATTTACACAGTTATGTGAAGAGACAGAATTGTGACTCCGAGGTTTTGAAGAAAGAGCACCGACTTTTCTGGACCCACGCATATTAGAGCTTTTGTTGTTGCCTGATGACTGAAGTTTATTAGGTACCATTTTCTTTAAACTGGGCATTGGTTTAATTGAAGCTTGAATTGGAGAACTGCTTGGAGATGCAGAATCTCTAGTATGAGATCCAAAATTCCCTCCTATATGATTAGTGGCACTGATTGGGTTTGGGATGTTGGTTATAGACAGACAAGATGCCAAGCCCTTTGGTAATATAGGAATTTCTGATGCAGAGGCAGCATTCATTGATGAAGTGGAGGTGAAGGGATGATTTTTCTTTTTTACATTGAAGACCTTTGTGCAAGTAGGTATATTGTATGGGAAGCTACTACTGCTATTCTTGTTTACTGCACCATTTTTGTTTCCATTGACCTTCCTGGATGGAGAGCGCTTGTTTGCAGCTGCTAACAGGAGACTCGAAAGCTTAGGTGATTCCTGACGAGCTCTCTTGAGTGCAGGCTCCCTATCATCATCACCCACACCACCACCAGATGGCTCATTGCTATCTTCATCTGTTAAGAAAAATAAAATTTGTAGAAATACACTGTACAGTACATATAAGATTAAATGTCAAGCATACATAGCTCGGAAGAACTAAAAATAAATACAGCCCCTCCTCACTTAACGACGGAGTTCCGTTCCTAATACCATGTCAGTAAACGAATTCATCGCTAAACGAAGAGCATACTATAATGGTAGTGGGCTTGTGTCAACAATCTTTGATATTGTTTTAATGTCACCTTTGCACCATTTATAACATTTTTAGTTTATTTTTAAATGTTTATACAGTAGTGTACTGTATACAAAGGTCTCACTCCCAGGTGAATTCAACATACAGTGGACCCTCGCTATTCAAACGGCTCGGCAATAGAACATATCGGAAATAGAACAAGAAAATTGATTTTGGTAATAGAACACAATACCGCTAATAGAACAAGTGCGTACCAGACCTGTCCACCAAGGCGCGCTTGGGTGCCTCACCGCAGAGGCGTCGGGAGCCAGTCTAGCGTTTGTTTACACTTGAGTGAACAATACCCTGCACGCTCATCTAAACATTTCACAATTAATTAATTGAGTTTGGAGTTTGTTCATTAAGTGCGACTGTGAAATAAGCTACCATGGGTCCCAAGAAAGTTCCTAGTGGTACCCCTGTGGTAAAGAAAGTGAGAAACACCATAGATATGATGGAAATGCAGGGAGTGTAGCAGGGATGCAGGGAGTGTAGCAGGCATGCAGGGAGTGTAGTAGGGATGCAGGGAGTGTAGCAGGCATGCAGGGAGTGTAGTAGGGATGCAGGGAGTGTAGCAGGCATGCAGGGAGTGTAGCAGGCATGCAGGGAGTGTAGTTGACATGCAGGGAGTGTAATAGGGATGCAGGGAGTGTAGCAGGCATGCAGGGAGTGTAGTACTGATGCAGGGAGTGTAGCAGGGATGCAGGGAGTGTAGCAGGCATGTAGGGAGTGTAGTAGGGATGCAGGGAGTGTAGCAGGTGCAGGGAGTGTAGCAGGGATGCAGAGAGTGTAGCAGGCATGCAGGGAGTGTAGCAGGAAGGCAGGGAGTGTAGTAGGCATGCAGGGAGTGTAGGAGGCATGCAGAGTGTAGCAGGCATGCAGGAAGTGTAGTAGGCATGCAGGGAGTGTAGCAGGAAGGCAGTGAGTGTAGCAGGCATGCAGGGAGTGTAGTAGGGATGCAGGGAGTGTAGCAGGGATGAAGAGAGTGTATCAGGCATGCAGGGAGTGTAGCAGGAAGACAGGGAGTGGGGATTCCCCTTCCAAACACTAAGCCCTCCCTCACTCCTCCTCCCTATCTTCCATATGCCATCAACAATCTTGAATAAAGGTAAGTAAAAATACATGCATTTATTTACTAACACTTTTAGTAGTATGTAATTCTTTTGTGTATGTAGAACTATAATTAATTTCATCGAAATACATTATTTTTTAACATTTTTGGGTTTCTGGAACAGATTAACCCTTTGACTGTTTCGGTCGTATATATACGTCTTACGAGCCAGTGTTTTGGACGTACAGTGGACCCCCGAGTTTCGGTCACCTCGGAAATCGTACAATTATGTAAGTGTAATATTGTAAGTGCTTTTGTAAGTGTAATTTTGGGGGTCTGAAATGGACTAACCTACTTGACATTATTCCTTAAGGGAGTAAATTCATTCGGTAATGGCACTTGAGCAGCCTTCTGGAATGAATTGTGACTGAAACTTGGGGGTCCACTGTATATATACTAAAAAATTCTAGCGACTTCAAATCAAGCGGGAGAAAGCTGGTAGGCCCACATATGAGAGAATGGGTCTGTGTGGTCAGTGTGCACTGTATAAAAATCATCCTGCAGCACGCAGTGCATGAGAAAAAAAAACTCCGTGTTTTTGGATTAAAACACCGACTTTGCGGTGTATTTTTGTATAGTATTTATGGTTGTATTCTCTTTTTCGTGGTCTCATTTGATAGAATTGAAAACATATTACAGAAATAGAGATGATTTTGATTAGTTTCATGATGAAAATGACCTTCCAATTGAGCTCAAAGTAGTGGAAATGTTCGATTTTTGCCAATGTTCCAGAATACACAAATCACGCCATACGTCCAATACACGTCAACTGGTGAGTCTAATATTCTTACACAAGTGCACTGATATTATTTATACCATTTTTACAATAATGCAATAGTTTGCATAACAGTAAATCTTCTATTTTTTGTGAGAATAAAAAATCAAAATAGAAAGCAAGAGTAATATAAGAGGGGCCTAAAAGTCTGAGCACGCTGAGAAAAAAAAATCGAAAAAATACGAAAATTGAGTTTTCTTACCAAAAAATAGCTCATCTTTCTGGTATCACCCTCGTATAATTCTCATCATTATATGATGTTTCTACAATGAATTATAGTAATTTGTAACAGGTATGGTGTCGGCGCTTGTCATAACATGCGCGCTGATGCGGCAAAAAAAAAATTCTGGTTTTTTTTTGTATCAATTTCTTATATTTTTCTCTCTAATATAGTACATAATACAAATTCACCGTTTGATATCATAGGAGAGTGGGCGAGGCTAATATGGCCTTAGAACCAATCAGGAGCCTTCTCTAGCCTTCTCGGATAAGAAGTGCTGACAGGCCATAAATTACGATGTAGCGGCCAACACACACCAGCCAACAAATTGTTCTTTTCTTACGCTAATATCAATAATAATATTTATTTACTTACTACAATTGATCTATTATGACATAAGGCGACATATTAATAGCATAAAAACATGAAAAACACACCAGAATAAATATTATGTGGCATAATATGACGGTCTATGGCCAGGTAGTGGAAGGGTCGCCACCTACCATAAAGGTTATTTTTGCATTCCCTCATCGCTATTATGAGAGAAAACAGTTCTAGTGATGGTAAACTGTAGTAGACACTCGTAAATGATGAAAAAAGTGGAAAAAACAAACGTTTTTATGGGAAAAAAAACAATTTCCGAGTACTCGGGCTGCCGCGCGCTTCGGCCATTATCTCGGAAGTAAGTTATTTACCTATTTAGCAAAACTGAGTCATTATTTATGACAGAATTGACGTTATTTGCAACACAAACATAGACGAATGATTGCTTTACAAGATAGCATGTACCTTTTTGAAGTATCCCAAATATTTTCAGATTTGTGTGGGGATAAAAGTCTGATATTTTGCTAAATGTCAAGAAACCTACAAACTGTATTTTTTTTAGAATGAATATAAGCTTTATTACAGAATTGGTACATGCTACACAATGGACGTAGAAGTGTTCTATCCACAGAAAATGTAAACACCGCTCTCCCAACTACCACTTCGGAGTATATCTCTCCTAAGTGGAATTTTTAGGAATTTTCAGTAAATCTTGCGTGGTTCATTTGTTTTCAGCCGATTTTATTGAAACTTCGTCAAAAGATAGTTCATATAAGCTGCTAATAGTACACCAAAAATGAGCGCAATCGGTAAACAAATAAAAAAGTTGAGGTCAGATCGTGAGGTGTCACCTAAAGACATGACTAATGAACAGAGAAAATCTTATTTTAGTGCCAGGAATGTCCGCATTGTTTATTCTGGACCCTATTTTGAAATTGACATCTTTTTTATTTTGCATGAAATTGGCCAAATTGCCAACATCGCCGACATCGCTAACTTCGCTAGAGCATAATTCTGTAAGTTTTCCATCAAATTTCGTACTTTTGGTGTCCATTACCATCGGGAAAAGATTCTCTAGCATTTCATAAGAAAAAAATAATTTTTTTTTTCCAAACTTTTGTGACATAGAATGACAGTTTCAGAATGGGGCCTCCGACAGTCAAAGGGTTAATTGTATTTCCATTATTTCTTAAGGGAAAAATTAATTCGATTATCAAACATTTCGGGTTAAGAACAAGCTCCTGGAACGGATTATGTTCGATTTGCGAGGGTCCACTGTATAGTATTATTCCCCAGTGACAGCTCCAACAATAAGGATTACAGAGCTGAGGTGGCGTTCTATGGGTCAAGTGTTTAGCAACTGAGTGACGCTCGAAATGCCAGAAATAGCATTGAAAACTCCAATGACCCACAGACATCCACGTCTAGGGTAAATTCGTCTACAACATGTCCATGTCTAAGGTAAATTCATCTGGAAAATGTCCACGCCGTAGGCTTAAGTTCATATTCTCCCATTGTTTGAGGACAGATGATGCTAGTAGTAATGACAGCAATGTGAACTTTCATTTCCTAGCAACTGATGACCAGTCTAGTGATAGTGATTATAATTATTCGTATAAAAAGTGTCAATTTATATCCCCCTGGGGATAGCATCCACAGTGCTATCCCCAGGGGACGTAGTACATCACAGGACCCACTGCCATGGGAAGGGACCCTTATCACAGACAGTGAAAGTGAGAATGATGGTACTTTCCACTGACATGGGATAGTGGGCTGCGGTAAAATGCCAATGCCAGATGCAGCAGCAGCTGGTGGGATAGGGAGGTGGGTGGCACTTGCACCAACCCCGGCTGGGAACCATATCCCATACATCCAACCCCAGGCTGCATCCGCCACCCCCACACAACTCTTAACACAAACAGTCAAAAATATCCAGCAGCCATCACGAGACCGCATCAAGGATTGACAGGAGGATGCACATTTAAAACCCTTTGGGGGTCGACAGGCCTTCTCGGAAACATGTTCTCAGGGTCGAAATTTTTTTGGAAAAAAAAAAAAATTCTTATGAAATGATAATCTTTTTCCGATCATAACGACACAAAAAGTTTGAAATTTGAATGAAAACTTAAGGAATTATGCTCTCGCGAAGTTATTGATCTCGAAAATGTTTACGCATCGGCGATTTCACCCACTTTGAGCCCTATTTTTGGCCAATTCCAATGTCCAGTCTACTAAAATCATAGCTATTTCGCTAGAACTCCATTTCTTCTATCAATTGAGTACAAGAAACTGCCTAGTATTTACCAATTTCAACTACCCAAAATAGTGGTCAGAAAATGACAATTTGGCCAATTTCACACAAATTTCAAACAATGCCAATTTCAAAATAGGGTCCAGAATAAACAAGGCAGACATTCCTGACACTAAAATAACATCTTCTCTGTTCATTAGTCACGTCTCCAGGCCCCTCTTACATTACTTTTGCTTTCCATTTTGAATTTTTATTCTCACAAAAAATAGAAGATTTACTGTTATGTATACAACTGCATCATTGTAAAAATGGTATAAATCATATCAGTGCACTTGTGCAAGAATATTAGACTCGCCAATTGATGTGTATTGGACGCAAAAATCGAACATTCTCGCTACTTTGAGCTCAATTTCAAGGTACTTGTCATTGTCAAACCAATCAAAATCATCTCTATTTCTGTAATATATCTTCCATTCTATCAAATGAGATCAAGAAAACTAGAATATATCAATAAATACCATACGAAAATAGACTGCAAAGTCGCTGTTTTAAACGAAAAAAACGGTCAGTTTTGTTTTTCTCATTATGCAGTGTGTGCTGCAGGATTTTTTTATACTGCGCACACTGACCACACAGACCCATTCTTTCATATGTAGGCCTACCAGCCGTTTCCCGCTTAATTTGAGGCCGCTAGAATTTACGCATACTAGTACGGCACTGACCCCGAAAGGGTTAAAAATATACTAAAAATGTTATACAGTGGAACCTCAACTAACATAATTAATCCGTTCCAGGAGCTAGTATTTAACACGAAAAATACGTAATTTGAAACCTTATTTCCCATAAGAAATAATGTAGATACAATTAATCCGTTTCCACCCAAAAAATTTCGCCAAAAATTTATTTTTTTAAAGAATAAATACTATAGTTTTACATACAGAAAACAATGAGAAATAAATATAAAGCACTAATTATAATGGACAAATGAACAGTTAAATAAGTTTTACCTTTATCGAAGACTCTTGTTGGCGTATGAGTTTGTTTGGAGGCAGGACAAAATAGTCTTTCAATATGACAATAATATCAACTTTACAGCTTATTTATCTAGCACAATTCATCTAATATGACATAATAAACAATATTAATAACATAGAAACATGATATAAACTCTAGAATGAATAAAACATGCCATTACGATGTAAGACTGGTGGTAGTGTGTTTGTTGTTGTTGGGTATAAGGGCCACTGACCATAAGCCGTGGTGGGTGGCAGCAGCTGGCCATCACTATTCACACAAAACAATGTGCATAATTTATAACTGAGAAACATTTACACTTTAATTTATAAATAAGAAATATTTACACTTTAATTTATAAATAAGAAATATTCACACTTATATAAATAAGAAATACTTTCACTTACCTTGTAGAGATGGTGGCAGAATACGGCACTCTTCTCAGTGTTCCTATATAATCTCAAACAACATTGTAGAAGTTAAGCTTTGTGTCGTCATTTTCTATCGATTAATCGCTTAACTTACTTAAGTAAGTTTATTCAGGTATACACAAATCCAGTTATACATAGATTATCATACATAGCAGCATATGTGTAAAAAACTTAGGATAACCCAAAAAAGTCAAGACAGAGTGACATTTCCATTGCTACACTTTATCACTGGCTGGTGTTATAGCCTTTATCGACTTGTGAAGCTTCTTTGGACCCATGGTGACTCATTTCACAGTGACAATCACTGAACCAGCAATAAACACAACAAAAGTACAGTGGTACCTCGGTTAACAATGGTCCCCAAACTCGCCCTTTTATGTAAGTTTATTTTTTTAAATGCTTTTGTAAGTGTATTTTTGGGGGTCTAAAAGGACTAGTCTATTTTACATTATTCCTTATGGGAATAAATTTGTTTGGTAATGGCACTTGAACAGTATTCTGGAACGAAAAAATATCCTTAACCGAGGTACCACAGTATTGTGAATGTTTGAAAGAGCGCGCTGGGTAATGTTTTCTCAATGGTAAACAACGCAAGACTGACGTCCTGCGCAGGCACGGGGCAATCAGACAGGTCTGGTACGTTACGCTACACGAGTAAATGTACACTACACGAGACAAATATTTTGCAAAAAAAGCTTACTTTACACAATTTTTACGTTATATGGAGCTTACGTTAGTCAGGGTTGCACTGTAAATGGTGCAAAGGTGACATTAAAACAATATCAAAGATAGTTGACACAAACCCAGTACCATTATAGTATGCTCCTTGCTTTGCGACAAATTCGCTTACCGACGTGGTCT
Organism: Cherax destructor; assembly: GCA_009830355.1. Lineage (NCBI taxonomy): Eukaryota > Metazoa > Arthropoda > Malacostraca > Decapoda > Parastacidae > Cherax > Cherax destructor. Next base: position 132,550 of record WNWK01003778.1, read on the forward strand.
TAGGAACGAAACTCCATCGTTAAATGAGGAGAGCCTGTTATGCTCTTTCTTTTAAAATTAAAGAATAGTATCAAGAAGTAATTACCATATTTTGTGGCTTATAAGACACTCCGATGCATTAGACGCATCCCAATTATGAAGGTAATAATCAGAAAAAAAAGTTAAGAGTGCCTAATACCAAGTAACATTTATTCCACTGAATCCTATGATAATTTTACATACAGAAATAAGGTTACATTTGATTTATGGGTTGGTCAAAACATACGATAGACCTAGTGCTCACCTGAACACCCCGATGATCTCTCAATTTGAACTGGTGAAACAGTAGCTGGTGGATGAGTTGCTGCTGTGTGTGCAACTCTATAGTATAGTGAGAGTCCCAGAGTGCATACTAATGTGTCTTTGTCAGTGACTATCGGTATAAACAAAAATGGCTGCTTCAGCTGTTGTTGGGCCACCATATTTGCTTGGCAATATTTGACACTTTAAGTATCATAACATATACCTCCCATCACTGACCTTCAGTTTATAGGATGTAGGGTGGTTTTTGGAGACATTTTATGGAAAAAAATGTGTCTAATAAGCCGCAAAATACGGTAAGCTTATTTAGTTAAAGGTACACATAAGTACAGTTATCCAAATTCAGGTGATTACAATTATCATACTAGTAACATGTGTAAATTACCTAGGATAACCCAAAAAAAGGCAAAGTGACTTATTGCCATTGCAGTCCTTGTAATACTATCTTATTACTTAACGCTTAGCTATAAATTACAGCAGAAATAAATCATGACTATAACCTTAAAAATTAAAGTAATGAAGTTACTCAACTGCATGGCATGCCAGTGGCTCTCCTTGCATTACAGTTTTATAATTGTTTTATAATTGTAACTACCAATAACATTGTACACTTGTAACATGCATTGAAATAAAAATTATTATTATTATTATTATTAAAGAGGTATGACAGGAATAAAGTGAACCAAGTTACAGTGGACCCCCGCTGTTCGAACGGCTCGGCAATAGAACATATCGTCATTAGAACAAGAAAATCTATATCGCCATGCAAACAAAATATCAAGATTCGAACAAGTGCGTCCATCAGCTGTCCGCCCAGGCGCTTGGAGAGCCAGTCCTGCGTTGTGTACACGAGAGAACAATACTCTGCAGCTCATCCAAACATTTCACACTTAATTATAATTGTTTGGAGTTTGTTCATTAAGTGTGAGGCAGTGGTGAGAGGCAGTGGTGGTAAAGGCAGTGGTGGTAGAGGCAATGGTGGTAGAGGCAGTGGTGGTAGAGGCAGTGGCGGTTGAGGCAGTGATGTTAGAGGCAGTGATGGTAAAGGCAGTGGTGGTAGAGGCAGTGGTGGTAGAGGCAGTGGTGGTAGAGGCAGTGGTGGTAGAGGCAGTGGTGGTAGAGGCAGTGGTGGTAGAGGCAGTGGTGGTAGAGGCAGTGGTGAGAGGCAGTGGTGGTTGAGGCAGTGGTGGTTGAGGCAGTGGTGGTAGAGTCAGTGGTGGTAGAGGCAGTGGTGAGAGGCAGTGGTGGTAGAGGCAGTGGTGAGGCAGTGGTGGTTGAGGCAGTGGTGGTAGAGGCAATGGTGAGAGGCAGTGGTGAGAGGCAGTGGTGGTAGAGGCAGTGGTGGTAGAGGCAGTGGTGGTAGAGACAGTGGTGGTAGAGGCAGTGGTGGTAGAGGCAGTGGTGAATAAACAAGATTAAACGAAGGTTCGGGAGTTTTGTAAACAAACCAGTTGTTGTTGCTGTTACCAGCCTGACACGTATGATTTCTGTTCACTCCTTGAAGCAGATTGGAAGTGATCTAATGCAGTTAGCATTACAAACTCCGTTTTCTCTCATACTAACACGTCTGAAGGAGGAAAGAATGGGAAGATGTTTTCATAGCTGTAGCGAAAATGCCCGTCGCCACCACCGTCCTCCCCAGCCACCACATTTGTAATGACATACATATTTTATTCATTCTAGAGTGTATATCAGGTTTTTATGTTATTTATATTGTTTATTATGTCATATTAGATGAATTGTGATAGATAAATAAGCTGTCGAGTTGATAATAGCTTCATAGTGAAGTACTATTTTGTCCTGCCTCCTGACAGCAGGAACGGATTAATTGTATTTCCATTATTTCTTATGGGAAAAATTAAATCGCCACTCGAACATTTCACGTTGAGAACTAGCTCCTTTAACGGATTAAGTTCGAATAGCGGGGGTCCACTGTATTTACAAGAGCATTAATGAGAATGAGAATTTTTATTTCATTGCAAGTTTACATCGAGATTTTGTAATTACAATCATGAACTGAAGTGCAAGGAGAGCCACTAACATGCCGTGGCATTAAGGGCAGCTTAATCTAATGGCTTATAGACTATGTACTTAATACTAGAGAAATTGATTGAGTTTGTTTTAGTTGAACATTAGAGTGAACTGTATAAATTTGTTCAAATTACAATACAGTGGTCCCTCGGTTTTCGTGCATCTCCAAACTCTAACATTTATGTAAGTGTATTTTCGTAAGTGCTGTTGCAAGTGTATTTTTGGGGGTCTGAAATAGACTAACCTACGTGACATTATTTCTTAAGGAAGTAAATTCGTTCGGTAATGGCACTTGAGCAGCATTCTGGAACGAATTTTCGGCGAAAACCGAGGGACCACTGTATGGTGATATTACATTGTAACATGTGTTTAGTAGGATGGTTACATAATAGTAAAAATTGAAATTATCTTATGGGAAAATAACTGAGCATTTTTGAAAGTATGAGTATTTAGTTTAGGGTGAGTAGGTGGTTTTTGAGAAGAGTCTTAAATTGATTTTCAGACAAGGTTATTTTAATATTTACTGGTAATGATAACTATACAGGAAATCACACTCCTCCCTTTCTGTAGATTCACTCATTAGGAACTTTTTATTTCTCTTCCTGAACTAGCTAATGCTAGGAATACATTCAAATCATATTTTTGATACATAAGCTATTATATAATTATAAAAAAAATAAATGCTTTTAGTAATAGACATTCAATTTTTAAGGAAAGTAAGTACTAGATACAGAAATATGGCCTTTTCCTAATAAAAAAATTAGCACTTTGAGCTGCAGCAGCGGCAGCGTCTTCCAAGCTACGCATTTTAATCCATCAACCCGAGCACATCAATGCTCATATGATGACCTAGTTGCAAGCACAACTACACTAACCAATGTAGCACCCAGAATGATCCAAGAATACCAACAGTGATACCGACAATTCAAGAAAACTGACGATCAAGGGAAGGCTACACTCCATATTCAAAACACCACCCCGTTGCCAAACGAACACCTACCCCAAGCTTTATTCAAGCAAAGCTTCTCCATCTTAACTCCAACAACTTCAACTGCTCCTGTCTTGCTATGAAGCCAAATCTCAAAAGAAACACCAGCAAGATTGGCAAGAAAACACGGCTAAAGCTCTCGCTTCACGCACGGAGGGCCCGGGTTCAATTCCCGGTGGGGCGGAAACATTTTGAAGTGTTTCCTTACACTCACATACACACACACACACACATATAACAGGCCTAGTGTCTAATCGACATGTGCCTAGGACAAAATGGTAACTAACAGATTTTTTTTTCTTTTTTTTTTCAACAAGTCGGCCGTCTCCCACCGAGGCAGGGTGACCCAAAAAGAAAGAAAATCCCCAAAAAGAAAATACTTTCATCATCATTCAACACTTTCACCACACTCATACATAATCACTGTCTTTGCAGAGGAGCTCAGATACGACAGCTGAGAAAAGTCCCTCCCAGCTGTCACTATCTCAGACCCCTCCTTTAAAGTGCAAGCATTGTACTTCCCATTTCCAGGACTCAAGTCCAACTAAATCAATTAACTGGTTTCCCTGAATCCCTTCACAAAATGTTACCCTGCTCACACTCCAACAGATCGTCATGTAAGGTTTCGAGTTTCGAATTTTTGTGTTAAGGTCTAGCTCCTGGAATGAATTAAGACCGAAAGTCAAGGAACCACTGTACATGTATACTCAAAAATTCTAGCAGCTTCAAATCAAGCGGGAGAAAGCTGGTAGGCCCACATGTGAGAGAATGGGTGTGTGTGGTCAGTGTGCGCAGTATAAAAAAATCCTGCAGCACACACTGCATGAGAAAAAAAAACTCTGACCGTATTTTTCGTTTAAAACACCGACTTTGCAGTCTATTTACATATGGTATTAATTGATGTATTCTCGTTTTCTTGTTCTCATTTGATAGAATGGAAGATATACTACAGAAATAGAGATGACTTTGATTGGTTTTACGATGACAAGTACCTTGACATTGAGCTCAAAGTAGCGAAAATGTTCAATTTTTGCCGATGTTCAAGAGTAAACAAATCACGCCACACATACAATACACGTCAACTGGTGAGTCTAATATTCTTTCACAAGTGTGATGATATTATTTATACCGTTTTTACAATGATGCAGTTGTATACATAACAGTAAATCTTCTATTTTTGTGAGAATAAAAATTCAAAATGGAAAGCAAAAGTAATTTAAGAGGGGCCTGGAGACATGACTAAAGAACAGAGAAGATGTTATTTTAGTGCCAGGAATGTCTGCCTTGTTTATTCTGGACCCTATTTTGAAATTGGCATCGTTTGAAATTTGTGTGAAATTGGCCAAATTGCCATTTTCTGACCACTTTTTTGGGTTGTTGAAATTGGTAAATGGGTGGTTTCTTGTACTCAATCGATAAAAGAAATGGAGTTCTAGCGAAATAGCTATGATTTTAGTAGACTGGAATATTGGAATTGGCCAAAAATAGGGCTCAAAGTGGGCAAAATCACCAGTGCGTAAATATCGTCGAGACCGATAACTTTGCGAGAGCATAATTCCGTAAGTTTTCTATCAAATTTCAAACTTTTGGTGTCGTTATGATCGGAAAAAGATTCTCTATCATTTCATAAGAAAAAATAATATTTTTTGGCACGAAATATAAACTGAGAAGGGTAAATAATTTTAATGTCCGGTGTAATGGGGAATCCATCACTTCAGTTTCCTCAGTAAAATATCTGGGAATCCCCTTTGACCCATGCATGTCAGAATTGATAGGGAACAGTGTAGTAAAGAAAGCGAATGCCAGACTGAAGTTCCTCTACAGACAAGCACAGTGTCTACCTACCGAGGCTCGCAGGACCCTATGTCTAGCCCTTATACAATATCATATGGACTACGCTTGCTCTTCATGGTACTCTGCCTTGACAAAAAAAACTGAAAGATAAACTGCAAATCACCCAGAACAAAATGGTAAGATTCATCCTGGACCTAGGCCCAAGAGAACATGTAGGCCAGGATGAATTACAACAATTGGATATGCTGAAGATTGAAGACAGAGTAAAACAACTTAAGTTAAATCAAGTTTATAAAATTGCTCACAAACAGTGTCCAGAATATCTTGCTGCCAATTTTGTCAAGGCTGGGAACCAAAGCAGACATAGTACTAGGGGGAGAGAGCACAACTTTGTAGTACCCACAGTCAGTGGCCAGGCTTCAAACACCTTTTATTGTACAGCAATAAAGGAATGGAACAGACAGACTGCCTGCACATGTCAAAGGCAGTCATAGCATGAGCCAGTTCAAGAAGAGAGCCAAAAGGTACCTAATGAATGTAGCAACAGAAAGGGAGGAGAATGATTTATTATTTTTTAGCTAACACACATGTAAATGTAAATAACTCTTTTTACCTTATTCCTAGTATACGTATATCCTTTATAATATAATAACATATATCTCCTACAGTGTATAATATTAAGGTACTAAAAGTACCCCAATGGAAATAAGTCACTCTGTCTGACTTTTTGGGTTATCCTAGGTTCTCTACACATATGCTGCTATGTATGATAATCTATGTAAATGTATTTGTGTATACGTACCTGAATAAACTTACTTACTTACTTACTGTGCTAAGGATTCACAGTGTCACTCACCTAAATCTCAAAACTTCAAAAATAGATGCTCAAAGTTCATTACATTACTTAATACTACATTGTAAAAAATCAATACCTGCACAAAAATTGTTCTGACATACTCAATTGTAACAATCTCATATTGGAAATTACTTTCAACATGGCCCATTGTAATATTCCCATATTGTAATTTAAGTCATTTTACGGTTGATATATAAAACCTGTACGTATACTACTTTCAACTAGTCCCATTGTAATATTCCCATATTGTAATTTGAGTCAATTTACTGTTCGCTATATATAAAAACAGATGTATAACTTTAACAAACTATGATCTATTGTGGACCCCCGGTTTTCGTAATTTATTCGTTCCAGAATGCTGTTCAAGTGCCATTACCAAACGAATTTATTCCCATAAGGAATAATGTAAATTAGACTAGTCATTTTAGACCCCCAAAAATACACTTACAAAAGCACTTACAAAAATACACTTACATAATTGTTCGAGTTTGGAGCATAACGAACACCAGGGGTCCACTGTATTTGTCTAGTATTAAGTAGTCTGTAACCCATTAAATTTAGTCTGTCCATAATACCTAGGTATTTTAGTAACTAAGTAAGTTTATTCAGGTATACAGTTACGTACATAGATTATCATACATAGCAGCATATGTGTAGAAAACCTAGGATAACCCAAAAAAGTCAGTGACTTATTTCCATTGGGGTCCATTTAATACCTTAATATTATACACTGTAGTAGATACTAGTTATTATACTATAATTAAAAAAAGTTATTTACATGTACATGAATGTTAGCTAAAAAAAAAATAAAAATCATTCTCCTCCCTTTCTGTCGCTACATTCATTAGGTACCTTTTGGCTCCCTTCTTGAACTGGCTCATGCTATGACTGGCTTTGACATGTGCAGGAAGTCTGTTCCATTCCTTTATTGCTGTACAATAAAAGGTGTTTGAAGCCTGGCCACTGACTGTGGGTACTACAAAGTTGTGCTCTCTCCACCTAGTACTATGACTGCTTTGGTACTATGATAGTGGCTCTTTGCACTGCAAATCATTATTGTAATTACACACTACAACATGTCAATCACATTGTAAACTTGAAAGAAATAAAAATTTGAATTTGAATTTGAAATTATATATGTTGGAAACTAATTGGGCTATGTACAACATAGTGAAATTGTTACATTTGATAGATTTAGGGACATCATTAACCCTTTGGGGGTCGACAGGCCTTCTCGGAAACACGTTCTCAGTGTCGAAATTTTTTTTGAAAAAAAAAAAAAAAAAAGGTTAAGGTGTTTTTTAACAATTTTAAAGCAGTTGACAAATAAGAAACCTTTGGAATCTTCTTGTAGTACTCCAAAATTTTGGAGACGAACAGAACAGAATGACAGCTTACATAGCTGCATCAATTTAAGTTGCATTATGGCATCTTATGAAATGATAGAGAATCTTTTTCCGATCATAACGACACCAAAAGTATGAAATTTGAATGAAAACTTACGGAATTATGCTCTCGCGAAGTTATCGGTCTCGAAGATGTTTACGCATCGGCGATTTCGCCCACTTTGAGCCCTATTTTTGGCCAATTCTAATGTTCCAGTCCACTAAAATCATAGCTATTTCGCTAGAACTCTATTTCTTCTATCGATTGAGTACACGAAACCGCCTATTTACCAATTTTAACTACCCAAAATAGTGGTCAGAAAATGGCAATTTGGCCAATTTCACACAAATTTCAAACTATGCCAATTTCAAAATAGGGTCCAGAATAAACAAGGCAGACATTCCTGGCACTAAAATAACATCTTCTCTGTTCTTTAGTCATGTCTCCAGGCCCCTCTTAAATTACTTTTGCTTTCCATTTTGAATTTTTATTCTCACAAAAAATAGAAGATTTACTGTTATGTATACAACTGCATCATTGTAAAAATGGTATAAATAATATCAGCGCACTTGTGCAAGAATATTAGACTCACCAGTTGATGTGTATTGGACACGTGGTGTGATTTGTTTACTCTTGAACATCGGCAATAAACAAACATTTTCGCTACTTTGAGCTCAATTTCAATGTACTTGTCATTGTCAAACCAATCAAAATCTTCTCAATTTTTGTAATATATCTTCCATTCTATCAAATGAGACCAAGAAAACGAGAATACATCAATAAATACCATACGAAAATAGACTGAAAAGTCGCTGTTTTAAACGAAAAAAACGGTCGGAGTTTCTTTTTCTCATTATGCAGTGTGTGCTGCAGGATTTTTTTATACTGCACACACTGATCACACAGACCCATTCTTTCATATGTAGGCCTCCCAGCCGTTTCCCACTTAATCTGAGGCCTCTAGAATTTACGCATACTAGTACGGCACCGACCTCTGCTCGTAAAACGTACTAGTATGGCACCGACCCCGAAGGGGTTAACAAGGTCAAATAATATGCAAATATAGTACTTTTTTGGGTTATCCTAGGTAATTTACACTATGTATGATAACTGTACTTTTGTGTACCTGTGCCTAAATAAACTTACTATATAAAAGGGAAGAAAGAAAACTGGAATCACATTTTTTTGTAGGAAAAAGTTGGTAAAGAATTATAGTAAACACAACTACAGACTAACCTGTGTGAGAATGTTGGTCATCATAGTCTGGCGGCTCCATCTTAACCTCAAACTCTGATGCCTCGTTCTTCACTTGAACTCCATCAAAGGCTTGGTCGAGTACCTTAAACATCTCCTTTTCTGCTTGCTTGGCACGGTACTTCATATTATCCCAACACTTACGCAGTTCCTTCTCTGTGCGTACCATTATGTTCTCTGTACTATTGTATTCTTCCACAATTTGTTGCCACACACTCTGTTTCTCTAGATATATTTCCCGAGTACGACTTCTAGTGTCGACTATGTTTCGATACTTGTTAATAATATTGACGAGGACAGATCGTTCATGCTCTGTGAATATGTTTCTGTGTGTCAAGACTCCATTTGACATATTCTTCAAGACTGGGTAAGAATAGTTCGTTGGTTCCACTGTGGTGATCACCTCAAGCGGCAGGTCAGCCATTGGATAACATTCGGCGTCCATTCCATATCCCTCGGATTCATGCATAGAACCTTCAGAATCCTTAAATTTTTTCCTGTCTTCAGAGTTCTCAACTTTATCAAATTCCGACTTGCAGTTAACACTAAATTTTATTGAATTCTCCGAGCCCTCCTCTTCAGTTGGTTCACTGTCATCGGAGTCAGAATCGTCTGCATCTTCTTTGTCGTTCTCTTCATTTTCTTCCTCGGAGTCCTTTGTATCGTCCGCTTGATCTTCGTGTTTGCTATCCGCATCGCTCTCCAGCTCCTCGCTGCCTGACGGTGAAGACGACCGCTTCACTCCCTGCGCTTCCATTGTCACACACAGTCCCGGTCTCACACAGCCTTAGCCTCACACAGCCCAGAAGCCACAGCAGTAACTCCTAGGGTCATAACCCCATACTAGTAATCACAACACAAATGCTTAGGGGCCAGTATTAACACTAGCAGAGCTACACAACACTTCCACAACTATGCCACTTTGAGGGGCGTCTACCCAGTTTTGCTTCATTATGTGCCAATTTTTCTCGTTCTTGAGCAGCCTCGTCCTTGAGCAACCTCGTCCTTGAACTGCCTCGTCCTTGACCCTTTCACGTTTTAAAAAAACTTTCCTTGAAGTTGAAAAGTCGTCCAGCTATGGCGGAGCTACCAGGCAGAAACTACCCACTACAAACGAGCGTTTTTAATCTAGAAAGACGTGTGAGAGTGACTAGAGATGAGGGGAGGCTGCAGGTGTCACTTAATATGGCGCTGGGTGAAAGGGACTCGGAGCTGCCTCGTCCTCATTGGTCGAGGAGCAGCTCGAGGCAGCCGCCAGCCAATCAGCGCCAAGGACCTCCCACTCCAACCTCAAACTTTCCAACATTTATACATCACCACCCAGCTCACACCACCCGCCACCACTAACACTTAGCCTCTACCTCTTCATTTTCGTGTGAAGGAGTGCAGAATGAACCTACCAGAGACGAGGAGAGCGGAATTAGAGGGAAAGAAAGAGCTCGTGTCAGCTTTCTCTGATTATTCTCGGCCTTGGTTAGTGACGTCACTGATCATGAGTGTTGATCCACTCTTATACGGCATCACTAAGCAACAAACATATTTAATGAAAACATCAAAAATCTTTATTTCTAACTAGTATAGATAGTAAATAAGAACACAGAGGCACAAGGACCCTAATGGAACTAAGTTAGGACCCCAGTGGTAATATGTCAAGTTTGTTTGACTTTTTCGGGGGGTTATCCTAGATAATTTACACTATGTATGATAATTGTACGTAAGTTTATTCAGGTATACACAAATACAGTTACAAAGATTATCATACATAGCAGCAGGTACACATAAGTACAATCATCACTCATAGTAACATAAGTGTAAATTACCTAGGATAATCAAAAAAAAAAAAGTCAAAGCGAGTTATTTCCATTGAGATCCTTGAGGTTACAATGATTGAAATTACATTTCATTTGGTTACAGTTGAGATAATCATATAAACAACAACATCATCATCATCATCAATCATAATCTCCAATGCCACTGGTATCGATGATTGCACAGACATATTTCTTAATAAATTACTTAGACTATACAACAAACACTGTCCCATAAAAATGAAACAGGTTACGAACAAATGGCTAGGTTGCCCATGGCTAACAGCATACTAAGATCCATTGATAAGAAACATCAATATGAAAAGCAATATAAACAGGGCCTAATACCCAAAAATATTATTAAACACTATGCATCAGTTCTCACCAAACTAATAAGGCCAAGCAATTGTACTATTCCAGCAGATTCACCGACCAAGCAATTGTACTATTCCAGCAGATTCACCGAAACAAGAAGCATATAAAAAAAGACCTGGAAAACACTCTCAGATTCTGGGCACCCACAAACTGAAAAAAAACTAGGGATATTGTCCTGACTAAACCAAATGAAACACAACTACAGCCTATTGATACAGCTAAGTTGAATGACTTCTTCTCAACCATAGGATCAAATCTCGCCAGTAAAATCCCAGGTACCAATGCCCAAGCAAGTGATTACTTAGATGGAAATTTCCCAACCTCCTTCTATCTTGTACCTACCGAACCCACTGAAGTCACCATGATTATAAAGTCACTTAAGAATAAGTCAGGGAATCTGTCTCAAGTCCCACCACTATTGTACAAGCGAGCGGCTCATGTCCTTTCGCCTGCTATTTCACTACTTTTTAACAATTCACTAGAAACTAGCTATTTCCCGGCACCCCTCAAGACAGCAAGGGTTACACCAATTCACAAAGGTGGTGACCCCACAGATGTAAATAACTACAGGCCAATCTCAAACTTACCGTTGCTATCTAAAAAATTTGAGAAACTAGTGCACAAGAGACTATGTATATTCGTTTATTACAGTACAAAACATACTCAACCCCTGCCAATTTGGCTTTAGAAAAAACGAAAGCACAAACGATGCAATTGTAAAAATGTTGGACCTACTTTACACAGCACTTGAAAACAAGGAATATCTGCTAGGACTCTTTATTGACCTAAGGAAAGCTTTTGATACAGTAGACCATGGCATCCTACTCCAAAAACTTGACCATTACGGTATAAGAGGCCACGCTCTTATGTATTTCAAATCCTATCTTACTAACAGGTATCAATACGTCACCATTAAAGACAACTTCATCTACACGACCACTTGATATTGGAGTACCACAGGGAAGTGTCCTTGGTCCCCTGCTCTTCCTCCTATACATCAATGATCTTCCCAACGTATCCCAACACCTGAAACCGATTCTATGCTGATGATACGACTTATGTCATCTCCCACCCAAATCTTGCCTCACTCAACACCATTGTTAATGAAGAGCTACTAAAAATATCAACCTGGATGACAGCCAACAAACTTACACTTAACACTGACAAAACCTTCTACATTATGTTTGGGAACAGAACAGGAGTTGCACATCTGAACATAATGATTGACAACACTCCTATTGCTAAACACAATGAGGGCAAATTCCTGGGCCTACACCTGGAGAGCAACCTGAATTTCAGCACCCATATCAACCACATATCAAAAAAAGTATCCAAAACGGTTGGTATCCTTTCTAAGATACATTACTATGTACCGCAATCAGCCCAACTTACACTATACTATTCACTCATCTATCCCTACCTCACCTATGCCATATGTGCTTGGGGATCAACAGCAACAACTCTCCTAAAACCAATATTAACTCAACAAAAAGCCGCAGTAAGACTTATCACGCAATCCAATCCCAGGCAACACACCCCCCACTCTTCAAAGACCTAAATTTACTCACTGTCCAGAACATCCACACTTACTACTGTGCAACCTACATGTACAGAACCATAAATTCCAATATTAACCCTGAACTAAAACGCTTTCTTGATAGTTGTGACAGGACCCATAGACACAATACCATACACAAAAATCTCTATGACATTCCACGTGTCCGGCTAAATCTATACAAACGTTCAATGTACATTAAAGGGCCTAAAATCTGGAACTCCCTACCTGAAAACTCCAAAACTGCAGACTCAGCCACCATTTTCAACACTACCTGGGAGAGAATTCCAGGGGTCAACGCCCCCGCGGCCCGGTCCGTGACCAGGCCTCCTATCATCAAAAAAATCTTATCTCACTAACACACCCCACCATCACCTAAACACATACACACATATCCTCCTCATCTACACCAGAACTGACCCAAAGGACAGTAAACATAAAATCCCAAATATAGCTATTGGCTAATAAATCTGAAACTAGTCTTAAGTTTGCCTGATTTACTCCAATATTGGAGCTTTAATAGAAACTGTGTAACATGCCAAGACAAAACCATTCTTATTACTAATTTTTTTACAATCTAAACATTCTGAACTACCTCACTATGATAAATCTATTTAATCATTTGAAATTTGTACTTATTTGTAATTTGTAATACAATCTAGTTATCCTGAACTACCTCACTATTGTAAATCTATATAATCATTTGAAATTGTATTCATATGTAGTTTGTAATATAGATTAAGAACTAGTATTAAGTCTGCTCAAGATGCCTAGCATGCCCAGACATGCTAGGCATGCTAACGGCCATCATTGTAATTTTTTTTTTCAACAAGTCGGCCGTCTCCCACTGAGGCAGGGTGACCCAAAAAGAAAATACTTTCATCATCATTCAACACTTTCACCACACTCATACATAATCACTGTCTTTGCAGAGGCGCTCAGATACGACAGCTGAGAATAAGTCACTGTCACTATCCCAGACCTCTCCTTTAAAGTGCAGGCATTGTACGTACTTCCCATTTCCAGGACTCAAGTCCAACTAAATCAATTAACTGGTTTCCCTGAATCCCTTCACAAAATATTACCCTGCTCACACTCCAACAGCTCGTCAGGTCCCAAAAACCATTCGTCTCCATTCATTTCTATCTAACACGCTCACACATGCTTGCTGGAAGTCCAAGCCTCTCGCCCACAAAACCTCTTTTACTCCCTCCCTCCAACCTTTTTGAGGACGACCCCTACCCCGCCTTCCTTTCCCTACAGATTTATACGCTCTCCAAGTCATTCTACTTTCATCCATTCTCTCTAAATGACCAAACCACCTCAACAACCCCTCTTCAGCCCTCTGACAAATACTTTTAGTAACTCCACACCTTCTCCTAATTTCCTTTTGTAATTCTTTGTAATTATAGTCCTTAAATGTAAAACACATTGTAATTTTTACAGAGAAATAAATCATCTTGAATCTTGAATCATCATCATGTTATGGACATTTATTACATTTAGAAAAAGCGCTAAATCCCTAGGGGTGATACAGTGCTTGGTGAATGGGAGACATTCAGATTTGATCCAAGGAAGGGGAGCTTGTTCCTTTCCTTGGATCAAGAGCCTCTCTGCCATTAAGGCACCTCCCTTGAGGGTACTGATAAGCAGTTTTTTACAACATTCTAATTATATTTTTGGGAAAGTTAAACCCAAAGGAGTTATACAGTTCCTGGGGAATGAAAGACAATGAGGTTCGATCCATGGAAGGGGAGGACAAGTCCAATTCCTTGCATCAGGAGCCTTTCACCAGCATCAAGGAATCTTTTTTAAGGGGTCAATATTTTAAAATTATTATTATTATTAGTACTAGTAGTATTCCTTACCTAGGGTTTACCTGGAGAGGGTTTCGGGTCAACGCCCTCGGGGCCCAGTTTGAGACCAGGCCTCGTGGTAGATCAGGGTCTAATCAACCAGGCTGTTACTGCTGGCTGCATGTCAGTTTACATGCAGCCAACAGTAACAGCCTGGTTGATCAGGTCTCTGCAAAGACAGTGATTATGTATGAGTGATGATGAAAGTGTTGAATGATGATGAGTTTTTTCTTTCTTTTTGGGTCACCCTGCCTCAGTGGGAAATGGCTGATGTGTTAAAAGAAAAAATATTCAAGTGGAAAAAAAAAGATTTTGTAAGCAGATTAACATTTAATTTCATACTTAATTATACGTAATTAAAAAAATTCTCTAAATATATACATTATTATATTCACAAAAAAGTGTTACAAGTACAAAGATTCATGCACAGTATTATCTGATGATAATATATCAAGCAGTAAAATTAGTGATTACCAAAACTATTATCCAGAGGGCTGAGGAGGGGTTGTTGAGGTGGTTCAGACATGTAGAGAGAATGGAACGAAACAGAATGACTTCGAGAGTGTATAAATCTGTAGTGGAGGGAAGGCCAGGTAGGGGTCGGCCTAGGAAAGGTTGGAGGGAGGGGGTAAAAGAGGTTTTGTGTGCGAGGGGCTTGGACTTCCAGCAAGCATGCGTGAGCGTATTTGATAGGAGTGAATGGAGACAAATGGTTTTTAATACTTGAGTGCTGTTAGAGTGTGAGCAAAGTAACATTTATGAAGGGATTCAGGGAAACCGGCAGGCCGGACTTGAGTTCTCGAGATGAGAAGTACAGTGTCTGCACTCTGAAGGAGGGGTGTTAATGTTGCAGTTTTATAACTGTAGTGTAAAGCAGCCCTCTGGCAAAACAGTGATTGAGTGAATGATGATGAAAGTTTTTCTTTTTCGGGCCACCCTGCCTTGGTGGGAATCGGCCAATGTGTTAATAATAATTAATAATAAACCCCAGAACGGGTGGGGCTTGAACCCATGTCAAGCAAGTCATACAACTCACAGGACAGTGTGTTGTTCACTGGACCATATCAGACTAATAAGATTCATCCAACTAGGTATATTTCTACAGTTCATATAAAATGTTATTGAGTTAGATCTCACCACAAAAACTGACTGTATTCCAGAAAATAGTACAATATGACATGACACCAAATGTGATTACTTATTTGTAGCTACAGGAGCATATCTATGTTTGTAATGTCCCATCATCAGTATTTAATGAATCTAACATAATATTTTAAAAATCCAGTGGTTGTAGCATTTGCTGCTTCCTCTTGTATCCCATCCATTGTTGTGGAAAACACACTTGTGTACAGTTCAGGAAATTTATTAAAGGAAACGTTTTGCCACAAATGGCTTCATCAGCTATTCGTGGCAAAACATTTTCAGTAATAAATGTTCTGAAGTGTACATAAGTGTCCCTTTCCATGGTTTGTCGGTACCACCATGAAATTTACAACCACTCTTTTGTTCTACCCCTTTGTGAAAACATTTCTAGTATCTTTCGACACTATTATTTTCTCAATTTACAACTGTAGACTCTTATTCTTCCTGTTGAAGGTGCTAAGAAGTCTTCTTTATTTAGTCTTTTGTATACTTTTATAACCTTATTAGCTGCATACCCGGTATTGCCCCGGTGGCCTGGTGGCTAAAGCTCTCGCACGGAGGGCCTGGGTTCGATTCCCGGCAGGGTGGAAACATTTTGACGTGTTTCCTTACACCTGTTGTCATGTTCACCTAGCAGCAAATAGGTACCTGGGTGTTAGTCGACTGGTGTGGGTCGCCTCCTGGGGAACAAGATTGAGGACCCCAATGGAAATAAGACAGACAGTCCTCGATGACGCACTGACTTTCTTGGGTTATCCTGGGTGGCTAACCCTCCGGGGTTAAAAATCTAAAGAAATCTTATCTTATCTTGCCCAGGTATTTACCTTCATGCCAACAAAAAACTGGGACCAACAGAAAATTGAGTACAATGGACCCCCGAAAATCGGACATAATTCATTCTAGAATGCTGTTCTAGTGCCGTTACTTAACAAATTTGTTCCCATAAGGACAAATGTAAACTAGATTAGTCCGTTTCAGACCCCCAAAAATAGACTTACAAAAGCACTTACAAAAATACACTTACATAATTGTTCGAGTTGGGAGCAGTACGATTTCCAGGGGTCCACTGTATATATGCTTTAAAATATGGCGCTCAACATATGCATTAAAAAAAAAAATGCCCCATGGAAGCTACTTCCCCTAATTAAAATTCTGGAATGCCATATAGCCTAAACTCTAATTGCATTGCCCTTTATGGAGAGTTAATTTTACATACTTTAAACAATCCAACAAACATTAACAAATACAAATAACAATACTGTATGTGGTTATCATGTGTCCTCTATTCCTTGTATTAGCTAACTAGGGCATTTTTTGTTTTTATCATTCCTCTGCATGAAAAGCATGGTATGTATTTCAGTCAAACATAGCACTAGCACAGTCTGCTGCATGGTCATTCAGTTCAGATTTACTAATGAGAGCTCCACACACTGGACACTCCTCCACATCCTTTGCATGTTTCTGAGGAAAAGAAAAGAAAATGTTAGTGTAAATTCTATAATAACAAAATATTTGAAATACACTATACTATAACATACTATAACAGCATATGAGAGGTTTTTACAAAGTAGAAGTGATGCAAGCAGGGAAGAGTATATGGAGAGAAAAAGAGAGGTTAAGAGAGTGGTGAAGCAATGTAAAAAGATAGCAAATGAGATAGTGGGTGAGATGTTATCAACAAATTTTGTTGAAAATAAGAAAACGTTTTGGAGTGAGATTAATAAGCTGAGGAAGCCTAGGGAACGAATGGATTTGTTAGTTAAAATAGGAGAAGAGAGTCAGAGGTATCAGGAAGATGGAGGGAATATTTTGAGGAATTGTTAAATGATGATGAAGATAGGGCAGCTGTGATTTCGTGTATAGGACAAGGAGGAATAACATCTTATAGGAGTGAGGAAGAACCAGATGTGAGTGTGGGGGAAGTGCATGGGGCAGTGGGTAGAATGAAAGAGGGTAAAGCAGCTGGGATTGATGGGATAAAGATAGAAATGTTAAAAGCAGATGGGGATATAGTTTGGGAGTGGTTAGTGTTTTTATTTAATAAATGTATGGAAGAGGGTAAGGTACCTAGGGACTGGCAGAGAGCATGCATAGTTCCTTTGTATAAAGGCAAAAGGGACAAAAGAGAGTGTAAAAATTATAGGGGAAGAAGTCTGTTGAGTATACCTGGTAAAGTGTATGGTAGAGTTATTATTGAAAGAATTAAGAGTAAGATGGAGAGCAGGATAGCAGATGAACAAGGAGGCTTTAGGAAGGGTAGGGTGTGTGTAGACCAAGTGTTTGCAGTGAAACATATAGGTGAACAGTATTTAGATAAAGGTAAAGAGGTTTCTGTAGCATTTATGTATTTGGAAAAGGCATATGATAGGGTGGGTAGGGGGGCAATGTGGCAGATGTTGCAAATGTATGGAATAGGAGGTAGGTTATTGAAAGCAGTGAAGAGTGGTCTGTGGTATTGTCTGTGATTATGCCTGATTTTAATGGGGATATGGTGTTAGTCCAGATATGGTCTAATAGAGAGGCACAGGTCTCAGAGATTCTCGTAGGTTTTGTTATTGTCGGGAGCAGCAAGCAGTTGCTCATAGTGTTTGTGAATTCAGTTACTAGTACGAGGATAGTGAGGCTCAGGTTAGAGTATGTAGGAGAGAGGGGGATTGCTTCCCAGTAAAAGTAGGCCTTAGACAGGGATGTGTGATGTCACCATGGTTGTTCAACATATTTATAGATGGAGTTGTAAGAGAAGTGAATGCTCGGGTGTTGGCAAGAGGTATGGGGTTAAAAGATAAAGAATCTAACACAAAGTGGGAGTTGTCACAGTTGCTCTTTGCTGATGACACTGTACTTTTGGGAGATTCTGAAGAGAAGTTGCAGAGGTTGGTTGATTAGTTAGATAGGGTATGTAAAAGAAGGAAATTAAAAGAGAACATAGGAAAGAGTAAGGTGATGAGGATAACCAAAAATTTAGGTAACGGAAGATTGGATATCAGATTGGAGGGAGAGAGTATAGAGGAGGCGAATGTATTCAGATATTTGGGAGTGGACGTGTCAGCAGATGGGTCTATGAAAGATGAGGTGAATCACAGAATTGACGAGGAAAAAAAGGTGAATGGTGCACTGAGGAGTCTGTGGAGACAAAGAACTTTATCCATGAAAGCAAAGAGGGGAATGTATGAGAGTATAGTTACACCAACACTCTTGTATGGGTGTGAGGCATGGGTGGTAAATGTTACAACAAGGAGAAGGCTGGAGGCAGTGGAGATGTCATGTCTGAGGGCAATGTGTGGTGTGAATATAATGCAGAGAATCTGTAGTTTGGAGATTAGGGGGAGGTGGGTATTACCAAAACTATTATCCAGAGGGCTGAGGAGGAGTTATTGAGATGGTTTGGACATGTAGAGAGGATGAAACAAAATAGAATGACTTCAAGAGTGTATAAATCTGTAGTGGAGGGAAGGCGGGGTAGGGGTCGGCCTAGAAAAGGTTTGAGGGAGGGGGTAAAGGAGGTTTTGTGTGCGAGGGGCTTGGACTTCCAGCAAGCGTGCGTGAGTGTGTTAAATATGAGCAAATGGAGACAAATAGTTTTTAGGACTTGACGTGCTGTTGGAGTGTGAGCAAGGTAACATTTATGAAAGGATTCAGGGAAACCGGCAGGCCGGGCTTGAGTCCTGGAGATGGGAAGTACAGTGCCGGCACTCTGAAAGAGGTGTGTTAATGTTGCAGTTTTGTAGCTGTAGTGTAAGCACGCCTCTGGCAAGACAGTGATGGAATGAGTGATGATGAAAGTTTTTCTTTGTCGGGCCACCCTGCCTTGGTGGGAAATGGCCTATGTGTTAAAAAAAAATTAAGCCCATGTAAAGTAAAGTAAAGTAAATTTTATTTCGTTGCAGATTGCAGATTACATAGGTATTGGTAGTTACAATGTAAATTGAGTGCAAGGAGAGCCACTGACATGCCATGGCATTAGGGGCAGCTTATTCTAGTAACTTAAAGACTATGTACTTAATATTAGAGAAATTTATTGAGTTTATTCTAGTTAAAAATTGTTTTCAAAATTACAATATGATGAAATTTTACTGTTTAAATTATTATATAATGATATTAGATTGTTACAGTAATGGTAATATGGAATTGAGATTATCTTAAGGAAAATAACATTGAGCATTTTTGACATTAACTTATAATATGAGTATTTAGTTTTGATTGAGTAGGGGGTAACATAATAGTAACATATTATTAAAAATTGAGATTATCGTATAGGAAAGTAATAATGAGCATTTTTCAAAATAGTTTATAGTATGATCATTTAGTTTTGGGTGAGTAGGTGGTTTTTGAGTTGAGTCTTAAATTGATTTTCAGACAAGATTATCTTAATATTTACTGGTAGTGAATTCCAGATTCTGGGGCCCTTTATGTGCATAGAATTTTTACATAGGTTGATATGAACACGGTATATCAAAAGTGATCTGTGTTTTGTGTTGTGGTCATGGGTCCTATTAAAGTTGGTGAGGAAAATTTTGAGCGGAGGGTTTATATTAGAGTGTAAAGTTTTAAAATGTAGTAGGCACAAGAGTAAGTATGAATGTTCTTTACGGTGAGTAGTTTGAGACTTTTGAATATTGGTGGAGTATGCTGTCTAGAGTGGGAATTTGTTATCATTCTGACTGGCCCTTTTTTGTTGTGTTATGAGTGGTCTAAGGTGATTTAAGTTGTTGACCCCCATGCACAGATTCCATAGGTGAGATACGGGTAGATAAGGAATGATATAGTGCAAGGAGAGCTGATTGGGTACATAATAGCGTATCTTTGATAATATGCCTACTGTCTTCTGAGATTTTCTTGGAAATTTGTTGTATTGTGTTTGGAATTTAAGGTACTGTCAAGGTGGATTCCTGGGAAATTTTTCCCCTCTGTGAGTCTTGTGATGGGTGTACCATTGAGGTTATGTTAGGGGAACATTTGTGGCTTTGCTTCCAAACTGTATGAAGTAGGTCTTGTCAGTATTGAGAGTAAGCTTGTTAGTCGTCATCCATGTTGATATTTTCTATGCATTAACAGTGTTGGCCAGTATAACTGATTTGGGTGAAGAAGACATATTTGTCATCTGCAAATAAAGGGGTTTTGGGAGTAGTTGTGATGCATTCGGCAGGTCATTTATGTAAATGGGGAGTAGAGGCCCCAGGACACTTCCTTGAGGACTCCGACTGTAATTTGTTGTGGGGGAAGAGTTCCTCCATTTGTGTACACATATTGGCTTGCTGGTGAGGTATGACTTGGGGTAGTTGAGTGGGTGCCCATACCATAGTGTGCAAATTTTTTGAGCAGTAAATCATGGTCGACTGTATCAAAGCTTATAGATCAATGAAGATTCCCAGTGGGATTTTTTTTCTCAAGTGCTGTATATATTTAACTAACATGTAGAAGAATATATCGTTGTGCTCTTTGTTTGTCCTGAATCCAAATTGACAGGGGTTGAGTACATTGTGTGAGACGAGGTAGGAATAGATTTGTCTATGAATTAGTTTTTCAAGCTTTTGAAAGCAATGGTAAATTAGAAATTGTCTATAATTATTCAGGTCTGTTTTATCACCTTTTTGGGTCGGGGGGACCCTAGCTATTTTGAGAATTGGGTGGAAAGGTAGAGGCTTCAATGGATTTATTTTATAGTGTTGCTATAATTGGTGACAGTACCTGTGAAGCTTTTGTACATAAAAGTTGGTAAGCTGTTTATGTCTCCTGCATATATCAACTTTTAAAGTATAACTATAAGTAACTTACCCTTTATTACATGAAATAAAAAAGAATTTGAATTTGTGTATATTCACTTTCCCATCTAAATGCCCATGCAACTTGCTGGAAGTCCGCCCTCGCCCCCCCCAAAACCTTTTTTTCCCTCCTTCCAACCTTTTCGAGTATGACCCCCCACCCCACCTTCCTTCCCCTACAGATTTATACACTTCAAGTCATTCTTATTTGTTCCATTCTCTCAAAAAAGATCAAACCCACCTCAACACCTCTTCAGCCCTCTGACTAATACTTTTAGTAACTCCACACTTCAAATTTCCACACTCCAATTCTCTGCATAATATTTACACCACACATTGCCCCTAGACAGGACATCTCCACTGCCTCTAGCCCTCCTCCCCAGCATTTACAACCCAACTCACACCCAAAATAAGTGTGTTGGGCCACTATACTTTCGTCATTCCCTTCTTTGCCTTCATGGATAACATTCTTTGTCTCCAAGATACCAAACACCACCTCACCTTTTGCCCCCTGTATCCCATGATTCACCTCATCTTTCATAACCCCTCTGCAAAACACGCCCCCTCCCAAATATCGAAACATTTACCTCCTCCATACTCTCTCCCTACAATTTGATATCCACCTTTTTTTACTTAATTTTTTTGTTATCCTCATGACCTTTCCCCCATACAGGACCCCGGTTTTGTTATTTTTTGTTCCAGAATGCTGTTCAAGTGCCATTACCAAACAATTTTCGTATTCCCCCAAGAAAAAATGTAAAGTAGACTAGTCCTTTTTTCCCCCCAAAAACACTTACAAAACATTTAAAAAAAACACTACATAAAAGGGCCAGTTTGGAGGATCAACACCCGGGGGCCACTTTATACGCATTCACCAATGTGACAACTCCCACTTTGTGTTTGATTCTTTTTTCTTTTAACCCTACACTCTGCAACACCCGAAAACATTCACTCTTTTTACAAGTCCATCTATAAATATATTGAACAACCATGGTGACTTCCCCCATCTCTGCCCAAGGCCTACTTTGGGAAAAATCTCCTCTCACCCCATCTCTAACCTAGCCTATATCCTCGTAAACTTTTTCACCGCTTTCAATAACCTACCTCTTATTCCTTTTGTAACATGAAACATTCCCCTATCCACCCCATCTATGCCTTTTTAAATCCATAAAACCACAAATACCTCTTTATTTATCTAAATCTTTTACCTATAATGCAAAAACCGGCACAACCCCCTACCCTTCCTAAAGCCTTTTTCATCTGCTATCCTGCTCTCCATCTTACTCTTAATTCTTTCAATAACTCTAATACACTTTAAGGTTTCTCAACAGACTTATTCCCCATAATTTTTTACACTTTTTTTGTTCCGTTTCCCTATACAAAGGAACTATGCATCCCTTTGCCAATCCCTGGGACTTATCCTCTTAAAAAACTTTTAAAAAAATTAAAGCACTACCCCAAAACTATACCCCACCTGCTTTTAACATTTCTATCTTTACCCCATCAATCCCAGCTCTTTCCCTTTCATTCTACCCCTTCCCCACATTCCCCACATTCACAACTGGTTCTTCCTCACTCCTATAAGATGTTATTCCTCCTTCCCCCTATACACAAATCACAGCTTCCCTATCTTCATCAACATTTAACAATTAAAATAGTTCCTCCATCTCCGAATTCTTAACTCAATGTTTAATAACTCTCCTCTCCTATTTTTAACTATCAACCATTGTTCCCAGGCTTTCTCAACACGTATTTAAACTCACTCCAAAACCTATTCTTATTTTCAAAAAATTTTTCATAACATTTACCCCCCCTTTTTCATTTGCCTCTTTTTCAGCTTCACCCTCTCTTAACCTCTCTTTTTCCCCCTCCCTTCCCTTCATCACTTCACTTTTTAAAACCCCCTTTAACTTTTTTTTTTTACTCTCTTCACATCATCATTCCACCATATAAACCTTTTTTTCCCCCCACACCCAAATTCCTGTAACCAAAAATTCTGGAAAACTCTAACACTACATTCACCTTCCCCCATTTGAACCCATTGCCCATACAGTCATACCCGGTTGATGTATGGATAGCAAAAATTTTTTTAACGATATTTTTGACGAAAAAAGACCCCTTAATGATGTTTGCCGGTTAACGAACCTACGGGCGTCCGCGGCGCCCAGCTGTGCCGCACCCAGGGGGCCATGTGCTATTGTTTGGGGGAACCACCCATTCCCCCCACGCATTCATACCAGTATATTGTCATTATTCCACTGTTTTTAGTGCTTTTCAAATCAAATGTACCATGGGTCCAAAGGAGCTCCCAGTGCCAGCCCTGTGATGATGTAAATTTATGCAGGGAGTGAGATTCATGCAGGGAGTGTAGCATTCATGCAGGGGGTGTAGCATTCATGCAGGAGTGTAATTCATCAGGGAGGAGCATTCATAGGAGGTAGCAGGCATGCATGGAGTGGCATTCATGCAGGGGTTACAGGCATATAGGGAGTATAGCAGGCATGCAGGGAGTGTAGCAGGCATGCAGGGGGTGTAGCACCCCGCAGGGAGTGTAGCATTCATGCAGGGGGTGTAGCAAGCATGCAGGGGTGTAGCATTCATGCAGGGAGTGTAGCATTCATGCAGGGAGGTAGCAGGCATGCAAAGGGGGGGGGACCATTCATGCAGGGATGTGGCATTAAAAAAAAAAAGGGCCGTAACCCCAGAAAGAAATTGCCACCTGCAGTGTTAATGGAAAGGGGTTCCCCCTTTAAACACTGCATACTATACTCCATCCTTTTTCCCCCCCCCCGTCCTCCCACATCAACAACTCTTCAATAATTGTAAGTGACATGTTATTGCTATATTTAAAGTATTTCTTTAATGTTCATTAAAATTTTGTATTATTTAATGTCAAAAAAATTCTAAAAAAAATTTTTTTTTCTACTTTTGGAAGTCTTGGACGGTTAATTTTTTTTCCA